>CAIGRP010030300.1:0-23224 GCA_903798385.1 Fraxinus cuspidata
ATCCTAACTATCCAATCACATAATCTTCTCTACAATTTTTATTCGAGGTCGTTTATTTATTAATTTGAGTTTGCTATTTTATCTATTAGAATTTCGCTTAAAAACAAAACTTGATATGATCATTAGTTACGATTTTAATTTAAATTGAAGTTGGGTTAGTTTAAAAATTTATAGTAGATAATAGTCTCTGTGGGACGATATCCGGACTTGATAAATCCACTTTATTACTTGTCACGATCCGTACACTTGCGGAATTTCAACGAACATCCGGCTCAAGCCCCTTTTTTTCAATTTTAACGCGATTTTAAACTCCTATTCTTCTACAACTCGTTCTATACATACACACACACACACACACACACACACACACACACACATATACATACATAACATAATAGAGAGATTCATACAACATTTTGAGAGTTTTATATTTGAGATCTTGTAAACACAACTGCTATTGATTATATTGGATTTCTCCTCCTTTGCCCGTTGTTTTTTTCTGTATTGGGTTTTCACGTAAATTTTGGTATTTATTTTCTTGTTTACTTCATTATCGTCACTTTCCTCGATCCAAAATTCATAACAAACACTTATTTAGATGCACCACATTTCTACGATTTTTTTTCTAGTGCATACTACCTAAACGTGAAGAAGTTGTTGTAGATGGAAATCTTGGTGCTCTATATATGTGTTAAACCTATGATTAATCTAGTTTGCACCTTGATAATAATATAAATAATTTTATCGGTGGAAAATTTGATTCTTTAACAGTGAAATAAATAGAATGAGAAGTAAAAGACCATTTTGGCATTGCCAGGGGAAAACTTTTATCACAGTGAAATGAACTTATACACGAGGATCCAAATCCCAACTTTGCAATAATCCCAAGTCAAATAATTGTTTTCAGCCTTTCTAATCTTTCACGAATTTAATTTTAAATATTTTGTGCATCTAACTCCATTCTATATTTGAATATAGATTGCGGGGCATGAGAAAGATAAATATAACTTTCACTATAGGACTATGCGAATACATTGTTTTAAGTTCCTCCCTTAATAAATACGATGTGATGAAAAACTAAGAAATTGAATATGTTTGGACATTATTATGGTATAAAAATACTATTTAATCATGTCTGAACACAAAAATATAGTGAAGGATGAGGAATAATTGACAAGCTCTTCATCAGTCGGATGGAACCTGAAACTTGGAGGCAATCCGACCGAGGCAATAGCTGTTTCCTTGCTACACCACACCAGATCACTCACAATTAAACTTCACCTTCTTCTTCGCTTTCTCCTCCTATTGAACTTGTTGGGATTGATTTCATCCAAACGTCACACAAACAGAAAATACGCCCAACAACACACGTTGCAAAAATGAAAATAACACAAATGATTGTTCACTTAATTCGACAAAGCCTAATCTAGGGAGCTCAGAGGTAGACCAAGCCCGTCACTATGCAAGACCTTCAAAAGAGAATGATACAAGTCTATACAATCAAGACTCAAAATAGGATCACTTCTAAATCATCATCGATCAACAAACGGATCTCTCAAATTAGCCTAATATATACAAAATCAAGAACTCTAGAGCCTATCAACAACAAGTGCAGATTTACCGGTTATATTTGGTGCTCAAACCTGACCCAACAATACAAACCAGAAGACTAATTACAACTTAAGAATTGAATGGAAACCCTCGAAGAAACCCTCTGAATCGCCTCAACAGAGAGAATAGAATAAGAACAAAAAATGAAAGGCAGTGTAAAAAAAATGACGATACGGTAGCCTTAGGAGGTATATATTCATTAAACCCCAGCGTTAGATTTAATCCAACGGTCCAAATAAGTCCCAAACTAAAATGGATCTGGGTAATATCAAATGGGTTAGTAAAATCACGCCAAGTGGACCGACTAAGCAAAAAAGGCAATGAAATCGGGTTTTAAGAACCACAACCCAGAGAACCCATTTAATCTCCTTTATATAACTCAGTTAAAGATAAAACAAAAAAAAAAGGAATTTTTATAACTCCGAAGATTAAAAATAAGTTCCTAGAGTTTTATAAATTAAATAAAGTATTTTCAATCTTCCTCACTTAATTGGAGAATCGTTGAACCAAAAATGTAGAAGGAGAAGAAGAACGAAGTCACTATTTTGTGATCTTTCTTTCGCTGATATAACAAAATATTGGTGTAACCATGTGTGGAAGTAGGAAAAATGTTAAATTCGTTTCGTTATTTTTTTATTTTATTTCTTCAATTTAAATTAGTAGTTTACACTTGTAAATAAATGGTTTAGATATGCTTTGACTTTCTACTATTAACTTTTGTTCTGAAACTGTAGCAAACTTGAGTGCCAATGTTGATTTTTAACGAATAAAGTTGATGGATTCACGTTTGGTTAAAAACTGAATAAAAGTTGGGAGTGAAATGAAATATATGATTGAAAATACTCCTCTAAAACAGTAATTGGAACACAAAGAGTCCCAAATCTTTTATTTCACGAATTACAACGATCAACCCGAGAAGTTAAATAGTACAAGCTGATTTTCAACCGACGAGAAAAGGAAACAAATTAAAAGAAAAACACTTGCTGCGAGCACGCATTATTCAACATAACATTAGGGAAGCACGAATTGTTATAAATTTAATTAGCTTCTCCTTAGCCTTTTACGGCTTTCTTCAGATATTTCTTCAGCTTGTTTCTTCAAGGGAATAACAGCCTTCTTACTGAGGAAATTCTTCCACCAAATAGCTGAGTTTTTTGGGTATCTTGATGTTTTTCCATCCTCATAGTCTATATAAAAAATTCCAAATCTAGAGGTATATCCCGAGACCCATTCAAAATTGTCAAACAAAGACCACAAGTAATAACCCTTCACATTTACACCTTGTCTGAAAAAAGAATGCAAATGTTAACAAAATTTAAATATAGTCATGATAATTATCAAATTAACCTTTTTTGATGACTTACTTCATTGCTTGCCTAATGTAGTAGAGATGATCATTGTGATAATCAATCCTTAACTTATCTGAGAGAGATTGTGCAATATTTAGGGTCTTGTCGTTAACTTCATCCACCCCTACACAAAACAACACATTAATATTGGCTTACTTTACAATATATTTCATGCTTAATTGATTATATATCCTCGAAAATTTACCATTCTCTGTAATATAAAGTATTTGATCACCGTATCTCTTCTTTATTTCAAGCAAGAGTTTGTAAATTCCCCATGGAACAACGTATAACCAACTCGAACCGCCCTAACACAAAAGAAGATGATTCTCATTACATTATATATTGTTTCATAAACATAACAAGCAATGAATTAAACTATTAAGCTTTTAGAATATAATCCTATCAATTTTTTTTTTCATTTTTTTTTTTCCTGAGGAAAGGGGCAAAAGTTGAAGGCTTACCTTCACACCAATGGGGACCCCATTACGCTCAACTAAACAAGAATGAGAGTAATAAGAATCATGTCAAAAGTACCATTTTATTAATTTGTGATGATAAAGTCGATAACAATACCCAAAAGAAGGTCTTAATACTTACTTGACGCTATGGTGCGTGCGTCGGTGAGGTAACTATCATATGTAGGGTTTGCTGGATCATTGCTGATATAATTAGTCGTATAATAGTTTATGCCTAAAAAGTCGTAGGATCCTTTCACGAGCTTTTCCTCTTCTGATGTAAATTTTGGAAGACGGTCTCCTACATTTTGTATCATACTCTCTGGATACTCACCTGTTACTAACGGTTCCAAAAACCTTCAAAAGAAGAAAACGGGGAAAAATAAAATTATTATAATTTGTATGATCAACATGATTCGCACAAGAATGGTTAAGAGGCCTAGAAATAGTGCAAGATATTGAGTTACCATCCCAGTACAAAATCAAGTTCCCTAGCAGCAGCAGCCTGATCTTCTTCAGAGTCTGTAAGAGGCTCATACCAGAAAGAGCAATTTATCATCCCTATCCTGCCTCCTTGAGTTTCCTGTACGTTGTACAAATTATAATCTATATATTTCAAAGTATTATATATAATTACTAATGAAATATGTGGAACCTGATATTTTCTCCTATATATATCAACTGCATGTGCATGAGAAATGATCAAATGATGAGCCACCATATATGGTTCTGTGCCAGGATTCCCCGCGGTGGTAGTACTATTAGGAACAATTACACTTCTCTGATAATGGCTCCTAATTTGTCTCTCTTTCTCTGTTGTAGCTTCTTGCGGTTTACCACGCCCGGGGGCAAAAAAGCCAGTCGCATATCCTTGAACAGAAAAGGACCAAGACTCATTCATTGTACTCCAATGTTTCACCCGATCACCGAATTCCCAGAAGCAAACCTCAGCGTATTCAGAAAAATGCTTCCTATACAAAAATGGAAAAATATCAAAACCTCCAATGAATTTAGTTTGTAAATTTCTTAAATATCTCTCTAGAAAATGTGCCGTGTGATGCAAGATCGAGTTGCTTACACGATTTTGTCACTTAAAAAACCACCATACTCATCATCCAAAGATTGGGGAACATCCCAGTGGAAGAGAGTTACAGATGGCTCAATCCCTACATAAATATGATTGAAAGATAATAAATAATATCATCATTTGTTTTTGCTTTTGAATTTGAATTTTTAATGTGTAATGATTTCAGTATCCAATTTGAAATTAAGCAAATAAAAATTACATTTATTAAAGAAATAATTTCCTACCTTCTGCCAAGAGTGCGTCTATTAAATCACTATAGTACTTAACTCCTTCCCTGGATACGCCAGTAGATAGCTTTCCTCCTTAAATATCAAGATACAATATAATACAAATCAAACTTAAACTTTGACCTATGTTTAATAGATTCTCACAAAATGATGCACAAATTACTTTATTGAACCAACTTGCCTGGCAAAATTCTACTCCACGAAATTGAAAATTTGTATGAATCCAAACCCAATTTCTTTATCAAAGTCACATCATCCTGCAACACTGTTAAATATAAGTACAGCTTGTAGTGTTGTCGTAGGAGTAAATGGAAAAAGGAAAATGTTGATATGCTGTGGGCCTATCATTGAAGCAATAAATAGAATTGTGTTTCATGTACTTTTTTTCCTCGTTTAGTTTAGAGAGTTATTTAACGAAAGCTAGCTTTCGATAAAATTTTTATTAGAATTTGATAAAATATATCGTTGAAAAATTGTGAATTCCATGAAATATATTAAAATCAATTGTTCCCAAACAAGCACTTAATTTATCCTAGTCCGAAGTATACCCGGAACTGATTATATTGATCTGCAGCAACACACCCATTGCTACCATCGGCAATATTACCTGCCAATCCAATAAACATACATATGCTCAGAAATGGACATGTAGCAAACAAATATGGGACAACTGAAGAGAGAGAGAGAGAGAGACCAGGTTTTGTCATTGTAAAAATGTCCCAATTACTCTTGGTTTTACCACCTACGTTCCAAGCACCTTCAATCTGCAGAATCATTAACAGAAGCAAATTACACGAGTTCTTGTTGTTCCTCAAAAGAAAGGACAATGGTATGTTACGCTCAAACACTACCTGATAACTTGATGTTCCAGCGCCAAATGTAAAATCATCAGGAAAATCAGAGCGCTTCATCTTATTTAGGGTGGACTTGGCTGCCTGATAGTCAAGAAAAGGCTGGCCAGTACTTACCATCATGTAGTTGCTTTGGATATCCATAGCTATAATTGAAGTTTGAGTGTACTTTGAAGCACTTCCAGTTCCCCTATTTATAGGGAGGAACTATGGTGAGACTCGTGCAAAATGTGACAAGTAAATAACCCTACCACGTGATTCACACACACCAGCTTCGAATTTGTCACCTAATCAATAAACACAGTCCCTCATTTACATCTCTCACTCACATCAAGTGAGAGAACTTACAGACATTCACAATCAGATAAAATATCATATGATATGTGCAAATACCACACTGGCAAAATTGAAATAAATTGGGGATCTGAAAGATTTTAAGTGTAGTTTTAACCTAAAGAATTAAGTGGTCTATTCATTTGATGCCTTGCTTGGTTTTGTCATGCAATTTTTTTTGGGTCATAATCAACTTTGGACGTGGTTGACATGTTCATATTTATATATTCATCCATATTAATGGAGCGTACTATAATTTGTTTAGTCATTTTATTGATAGAAATTGTAATTTCGCTTACGTTACTACTTTTAGCACTACTTTCTTGTCAATCAACTAAATAAATGGAAACTGAGATTGCACAGAGGGCATTGAGACCCCTCAAAGCTCATACATAATAAATTATATTCATTCTACAAAAATGTTTTGACAATATTCTATATATATTTATTAAACTGCCCCGTGGTCACTCTCGTAATCATTAGAAATGAGCTCATGTGAATTTATTAAAGCACATTTCAGTTTGAGTATATGGGAAAACAAGTTATTGAAAATTACTTACATCGTATGAGTGTTAAATAATCAGCAAAATGGGAATTAACCAATGCTTACTTATTGTTACATTTATTGGATAAAAATCGTCACGATGGATAAAATGTGACAATTAATATAAGGTTGAGAGTAAGAATGCAATAAAAAATAATTAAAAATATAAGTATGATTATATTAAGTAAAGATTAAAGACATTAATTACGATTAAAACTTAGAGCACTTACAAAAAAAATTGTAGTGTCATTCAATGTCACTTTACAAATTCAATACGACTTAATTCCAGACGCAAGTTAAAGGACGGCTCTCCACAACCTACAATACAAAATGAGAATTACAAGACACATGCAAAACATCTTAGACTCTTTCGTTTTGCTCGATATCATTTGAAAAATGATACAAGATACCATAGCCGGAATCTAGCAAATGGTCCAAATTACATATGTTAATATATAATGCAAAGCATTTCCAAAACTTTTCCTTTCTGATTTTTTTGTTAAAATAATATTTCGGCTATCCAATCAACCGCATTGGGACAAAACCTAGACTGACTTTCTTATCTTCATTTCTATATAGCGTAGTGGCACCTTTTTGTCATTTAGGAAAGTGAAGAAAATTTCCTGCTGTGGTCTAATAATTTGTTCACATATATATCCAAATTATTTCAAATGACAATTACATGCTTAAAGATACATTTTAAATAAGATAATTATATTCGTACTATAATTTTTATAAAAGTATCACATTTTATTGTTTTTCAAAGGTCTATAATTTTTTTATTTACTGTTACTCGTGTTCCCAATGTTTTACCGTATTCTTCTTATCAACTTTCCATTAGTTAGCACAAATTGTCGATGATTAAGATTTCTTTCCAAAAATTCTTTATTCACACTTTTGTATTTTTTAGTTTATTTAAAAGTACGATAGGCAAATAATTCTTTCATGCTCATTTTAACTGAATTTTCGGACGAAAACCATTATCATGTACAAGATGTGCCAATTAATGACAAGGTTACGGATAAGAATTTGATGAAGAAACAAGCATAACTATGTTAATAAGTAAAGGTTAGAAACATTTAAAATGTGGAGCACTTGTACAAATATTGTTGTGTCAATATAGTCACCTTTTTGGAAATATGACTTAGTTCTGGTGGCAAGTCAAATTATAGTTCTATGCAACCTACCACACTTCGATAATTACAAGATAAGTGAAAACGACCTAAGTCTATTTGTTTGATTCAATTTGTATCTTTTTTTAGCCTTAACTTTTAGATCAAAATATAAGTTCCACGTCTCAATTCAAGCATTTCGAAAGTTTAAATTTTAAATTATTTAAACTCAACTTGCGGAATTACACAATTAAAAGCAATAAGTCACTTTTTAATTATTTATATATGGTTAGATCAAACAAGTCAATTTATCCGAAGTTTGAATACCACAATTAATAATTAAAGTTATAAAGAACACCAAAGATAATTACGAAGAAACTCTAACTGAATAAAAACTTTGGGCACTGTGTCAGTCGGTAATCCACTATAAATCGAAGTAAACTTACATACGGTCCAGATGCATATACCTCGTAGAACTTCTAACCTCAATTCCTGTAGTCTCCCTTGATCCTACTAGAGGTGTGCTCTTTCAAAACAAATCACAACTCCTGGTTTATACCTTAATCCTACAGGACCGTGTGCTCTTGACGCCAGACCCCGATTCTTGGTACTTCATCTTAGTCTTTCTGAATTTGTGCTTCTGCAACAGCTCTCGATCTCTGGTATCGATTTATTTTCGATGAATTAAGTGGTTTGGTGTTTGATCAAAAGATCTTATGTGTTTTGATCTTATGATTTTATATAAAACAATATGATTTGACTAACAAAATATGTTTCGGAAGAATTTATGGATCAAGTAANGAATAAATCTATTCAACACACTTTTGAACGTTAATAGGGTTGGATATATATAGAGACAAGTATTTGGGATGAAGATGGATTGAAAAACCAAGTGTTTGAAGCAAAATAACGTTGCAACGTCGTTCGAGCGCCAAACCAGTAACAGACGACCAGCAGCTGAGCAATCACTATTATGTGAAAAATGTGTTGTAAGTTACAACTGAAAATTTGAAGCATAACTTGTGCGGTTTTTTGACACATTTTGAACTTCTAAATGCATTTAAATGATCATATGTGATTTTTTGGACTCTTTCAAGGACTATTTTTCCAACTCAACTCTTTTGACTTTAATTAGTATTCAATAACTCTCACTTTGACATTGATTACAATTCAATTAGGATTTGATTTTGATTAAGAGAATTGCCAATTACGAATTTAGAAATTGTCAAAAATGGCTAGCCAGTACCAACCGTCAGGTAGTTGCTTTGGATATCCGTAGCTATAATTGAAGTTTGAGTTCACTTTGAAGCACTGCAAGTTCTCCTATTTATAGGGAATTATGGTGACACTCGTGCAAAATGTGAGAAGTAAATAGGGAATTATGGTGAGACATGTGCAAAATGTGAAAAGTAAATAATCCTACCACATGATTCGGACACATAAGAAAGGAAGTGAACGAATTTGTCTCGCGTAATCATATTATTAACATTTTGGTTCGAATTTGTCACGAACTTATCTCTCATTTTTCTAGCAGACATCTCTGACTCACATCAAGGGAGAGAACTTACAAGCAATCACAATCAGCTAAAATATCGTCCGCATTTCTTATGATATAAAGTATGTGAAAATTGAAACCCACTTTCTACTCCATGAAATTGAAAATTTTTAGGGACTGAAATTGCATAGAGGGAATTGAGACCCCTCAAAGCTCATACAAACAAGACATGCTTAGCTTCATCAATAAAATATATTCATTCTACAAAAATGTTTTGACAATATTCTGTATATATTTATTAAACTTCAACAACTCTAGGTGTTGGATATGTTACTCAAAACAAAAATAAATCAAAATTTAGCGCACTTACAAAAAAAAAAATTGTAGTGTCAATCATAGTCACCTTCCAAAAATAGGATTTAATTACAGTGGTAAGTTACAGGACGGCTCTCCACAACCCACCATACAGAATGAGAATTACAAGACATGTGAAAAACCAGACACAGGAAAAACATCTTGGATTCGTTTGGCTCGATATCATTGAATAATGATACAAGATATCATTTTAATCTGGCAAATGGTCCAAATTACAATGTTAATATATAATGCAAATCATTTTCTGATTTTGTTTTTTTCTAAATATAATATTTCGGCTATCTAATCAACCGCATTGGGACAAAACATGGACTGACTTTCTTGTCTTAATTTCTATAATAGCATAGTGGTACTTTTTTGTCATTTAGGAAAGTGAAGAAAATTTCCAGCTGTGGTCCAATAATTTGTTCACATATATCCAAGATATTTTAAATGACAAATAAATGCTTAAAGACACATGGGATAATTATATTCTTACCATAATGTTTATAAAAGTAACGTTTTAATTGTATTTCAAAGGTCTATAATTTTTATGTAGGATCCGTTTGATTGTAAATGTGGAAAAACTTTTCAATTCCATGTAAGTTGAAAAATAAAAATTCAAGTACATTAAAGAAATGCATTTTCCATAAAATTGGCAAAAAAATAATATTAAAGTGATTGTACATTGGAATTCAAATTCCATTTCTACTTTCGCATCAAACAGTCAAAGTAGCTATTAAAATTTTCGAATGTGACATTTTTCATAGAATTTAAACCAATCAAACGGATCCTTATTGTTACTCGTGTTCCCAATTTTTTACTGTATTCTTCTTATCAACTTTCCATTAGTTAGCACAAAGAGTCAATGATTAAGATTTCTTTCCAAAAATTCTTTATTCACACTTTTGTATTTTTCAGTTTATTTAAAAATACAATAGGCATATAATTCTTTCATGCTCATATTAACTAAATTTTCGAATGAAAACCATTATCACGTACAAGATGTGCCAATTAATGGCAAGGTTACGGATAAGAATTTGATGGAGAAACAAGCATAACTATGTTAATAAGTAAAGGTTAAAAACACTTAGTGGAGTTAAATTGTGGAGCACTTGTACAAAATTGTTGTGTCAATATAGTCACCTTTTTGAAAATGTGACTTAGTTCTGGTGGCAAGTCAAATTATAGTTCTATGCAACCTACCATACACCGATATAATTACAAGATAGGTGAAAACGATCTTAGTCTCTTTGTTTGATTCAATTTGTATCTTTTTTTTAGCATTAACTTCTAGATCAAAATATCAGTGTTCCACATTTCAATTCAAGCACTTCGGAAGTATACGTTTTAAATTATTTAGGCCTAACATGTGGAATTACACAATTAGAAGCAATAAGTCACCTTTTAATTGTTTCTAATTGATTAAATCAAACAAGTCAATTTATCCTAAATTTGAACGCCACAATCAATAATTAAAGTAATAAAGAACACAAAAAATAATCACAGAAAAACTCCAATTAAGTAAAAATTCCTAGCACTTTGTTGGTCAGTGATCCACTATAAATCAAAGCAAACTTACACTACCCGGTAGAACTTATGACCACAATTCCTGCAGTCTCCCTTGATCCTACTGAATGTGAGCTCTTTCAAAACAAATCTCGATTCCTGGTTTATACCTTAGCCATCCAAGACTGTGCTTCTAACGCTAGATCCCGACTCCTGATACCTAATCTTAGTCTCTCTGAATTTGTGCTTCTGCAACAGCTCCGGATTCATGATATTGATTTATCTCTAGTGGATTAAGAGATTTGGTGTTTGATCAAAATATCTTGTGTATTTTGATCTTGTGATTTTATATGAAAGAATATGATTTGATCAACAAAATATGTTTTGGAAGAATTTATGGATCAAGTAATATGTGGTGATTGAATCTTGGAGTCAATGAATGCTTTGAATCATCAAAGATTTAATCTATATGCAATAAATCTGATTCAACACACCTTTGAATGTTCATAAGGTAAGACATATATAGGAAAAAGTATTTAGGATGAAAATGGATTGAAAAACCAAGTGTTTGAAACAAAATAACATCGACCCATCGCTCGAGCTTCAAGTCAGCGACAGGCGAACATCAGTTGAGCAGACGTTAGTATTTTTATCATAAATTTCTCTCACGATATCCGATTGAGGCGATTCAAAATGCGTTGGAAAGTTAATTCAAAGGGCTAAAATTATTCTAAAAATAGTTTTATCCAAATCCCAATGTTTTCTATGTGAAAAATGTATTACGATTGAGAATTTGAAACATAACTTGTGTGACTCTTTGACACTTTTTGAACTTCTAAATGCATTTCAATTATCATATATAATCTTCTTGGACTCTTTCAAATACTATACTACCATCAAACTCTTTTGACTTTAATTGGGATTCAATAACTCGTATTTGACTTTAATTACTACTCGAGAAACTCCTAATACAATTCAACGAGGATTTGATTTTGGCTAAAGAAATTGTCAATTGTAATTTGAACTTAACGGGAAGGAAGAACTATTTAAGATATATAATTTATGTAATTATAAAGTCAGACTTAATTATTATCTCCTCACAAAAGTTCCATTAAGATAATTTAACATATGCATGAACCTCTACTTTGGATTTCGACATCTCGTGTTTGATTCTCTGTCCTTGCATCAATCTCTAGTAGTATTTAATAGAAATGAACGCGAATCTATTAAATGGTCCATACCAAATCATCATTAGAATACAAAAACAAGCCAATAATAATTGTAATGTCGGTATCTTGTAGATATCGTTATCTTACTACTTAGCACATTTTAAAATTAAAAAGTTAAATATATTCAGCTTCCTTGCCACTTGTGCGTAGGAAATTTATAAGAAGAATAAATTTGTATAATTTTTGTAATGGAAATAGTCCCTATCGTTTCAACCATGACACTCTTGCCCTTATTTCAACCTTCTCGTGCAAAGTTGGTCCTTCCCTTCCGCTATCATTTATTTGACTGTTATAAGGTCAATATTTTGATTACAAAAGACTACAATATCTTTCCGTTTAATTTCTTTTTTAAAAAAAAAGCCAAAGAAAATAGAAAAACACTTCATATTACATAAACCAAGCAAACATGACTCCCACATAAATAAGTCTAAATTACTAAGTCAAAAACTTCTTAAATTTTGAGAACTCTTCCATTGACTTTAATATCGGAGTTTGATATGCTCATCTATCCCCATCTTTGTATAAGGCGGAAAGTTCAGGGACCCTATTATGTAACACCTTTTATAACTTGACCCCAAAAGTAAAATGTGAAGTTTGGGCCTCTACATATCACGGAATTGGGAGATTTACTCCATATTTGCTGACCTTGGAAGACTTTAATCCGATAAATTGTTAATTACTTAAATTTTTATTATTGTTGATTATTGAACTCAAAATGAATAATGCTGCTTTACAAGTGCCACGTTGGCCTTGGTAATGCCAGGGACCAGTTGGCCCTCTTTAACAGGTGGGGGAGAAATGGCACTGAGGGCCTACGTGGCCTGTTAGCGTAACAGAATTGTGAAAAATCACTCCTGCTACGTGAATCTCATTGCCAGAATAATTACAGACTCACACATTGCGAGGGTAGGTGGGTTATTTTTATTTTTTTTTTTTAATTTTTAATTTTTGATGGGTCCCACGCACAGTGAGATGCCTACAAAATTCCTGTGAACTGATTTCCTGTACGTGGGGATTTATCCAAAATCTAATCCCTTGACTATTTCTCTACAACGTTTGTCATTTTAATGGTTAAATGTTATTGTCGAAAAATTTAATAATGACTGAAGAGCATAATCAAATTTTTTAATTATGGGTACAACCATGATTCTCGCTATATAATTGAAGAATTATTTCGAGGCAAGATCAAGACCAAATCGTTACTAAATATTTTATTCGATAATTAAATAAAAATATCAAACAATTCAACGTGAAAATTTTGATTCTACCAATAATAAATAAAATATATGTTGAAACATATCCAAATAAAATACGTTCCAAATAACAAGATTCACGTGATAAATAAACCAAAATAATGCTGAAAAAAAAATTCATAGTCACGTTATACCGGATTATTTATTTAGTTCCATAAATCCCGACACCACGACTGCACTTCATCGCCCGCCAACCAACAACCAGTTTTAACTTGTGAGGAGTAGGGAAAATGAGTGAGTATATGAGAATACTTAATAAGACACGAATTAATGGTGCAATCCCGAATAAAATATTTAAAGCATGTGTCAATATATCATAATGTCATCATATCTTTAGAAATTGGAAAGAGCTCAATAATATCATATATTTGGTACTGGATGACCATATTCTACATTTCATATCATATCTTTTACTTTTATAAGTACAATAATTCATTAACATGAAAAAATAATTTAAACGAGATAAAATCAATTGCACCTCGTTATCGTACCTTGTTGGATTTTTTGAATTTGGAAGACAAAACTAAAGAAATTACGTTCACTTAATTCTTTATGTTCCTGCCGTGTTTTTACATATACTTACAGTGTAGAAAAGTTATCGCTTTCATGAGTTATATTATATAACAAATCATATAGAAAAGTGTGAATGAGGGTGTTGGACTTTGTGTAGGAAATGACATGTTTCAATCAACATGTGTCTATCACGTGAAATGAAATATATCATCAACTTTATGGACACGAGTCAGCTAGAGATTTTTCAACAAAAATATATGAATTAAAAAAAAACTACTTGATAACCCCCTTCAACAATTCCTACACGTGGTTGTACTATAAAATAAATCCTTATATAATATAATAATAATAATAATAATAATAACAACAACAATAATTAACAACTTTCTAACTCTATTCTGTCACACATATATTCTAAACTCATACTTAACTAAATTATAATTCAAGACGATATCTTTCGATCTCGATACATTGGGTTTCGCTTATTCGAATTAACTTTTTCTCGAGTCTAATATGCATAATTAATTATGATCTATCTTACGAGCCCAATTTTCATATACCTATCATTACGCCATCAATATCTGAATATTTGACTCTTATTAAAATGAAATTTTGATATATATGTCACTTTAGTTTCTAACTTTTCAAAATATTAAAAATATAGCATATAAAATAATATAATTCTATTTATGAAAAATTTTCGAGTTTTTACATACATCACATCCAATACATTAAATTTTGAGTTTTAGATGAAGCAGTTAATTATTTTGATCCCTCGTGTAGAAATTAATTGACATTATAAGTAATTTAGCTTGAGGAATCTCTCTAAATCAATATTATATCGTCGAGTCTTGATAGTTTCTCTCTTTCTTTCTATTGAATATATTTTTGAAATCAAATTAATTATTAAGTTTGTTATGTTGTGAAAAACTAGGACCCATGAAAGGGTCCAATTAACCTATGTGGCAAACAATTTGGGGGCCAATGCCTTATACGCTGGCATAGGACAACCCAGATACATGCGGTGAACTGATCCAGACTCGCCTCTCCTACATAAAACACTTAGACATACCTCTTTACAGGTAGACCCATTGACAAAACTGGCCGAGAATGAGGTAGCGACAACATCTCGAATGGATCCCACATGATGAGTTGACAAGACAACTCACTACTACTGTCGCCCCCACCATCCAATTTGGTCAAGTCTAAAGTTAGGCTTTATGGATATAAAAATAGTAATAGCATTTAAAGCGAAGATTGATTGATGTATATGACAAGAAAGGGAAGTCATTCGGATAAGGTCATGTGCACTATCATCCAATGGACTACATTCATTTCGTCTAAGTATAAAAGCTCACACTTAATGTTATTTGAAGGTATGCAAATTTAGACTCTCAAAACTATATCTTTACTATATATTTTAACTATTCACTCCCAAGCTTACCCCCTTTTATTTATTGGAGGCTCACGGTCAAAGCTATTCCACACTCTAAACTATTTCTCCAACTGATTTGACTGTCAGAGTGCGCGCGACCAACTTCATCCCCTCCGGAGGAGGCCACATGTGACTAACGGTTCGTCCAAATGTGTAGGAATTCAGCTTCTGTGGACGTGAGAGGTCTCGAGATCTGTTGGCCACATCATTGGTACGTTTTTTGGGTCAACAAAGTTCTTAAATTTAAATCGGGCAGGGCATATAATTAATAATGTTTTTAAATGCATGGAGATTTAGCAACAAGAAATCATTTTAAAATCCGTATCTCTCGTTAATAAGTCTCTACAAAGATTTTCTAGTACATATATAGTAATTCAATTATTGTACTCGATGAAATATTCGCCATGAAATGGAGTTGTTGTAGTTGGAAACCTAAACCTGACTTAGTGCCATTAAGTCTCATTTTGCTCCTTTACGATAATATGAAGGGAATTTACACATGTACACTAGTGTAGGGACAGTAATTGAAATGTACAAATCAGTACGGGATACTTTAAAAACTATTGATTTAATGAAATGTTACCTTATTGTAAAGAGAACTTCTTATCTCAAGAAATTCTCCTATTTTGTTGTTTGATAAATGCGTCCCTTTTATACCAATTCTTAAAAATTAGGTGTATATGTGTACTCGTCACAACTGGTCAAGAAAGCCGTGGAGATGGGCTGTCCACTGATTTGTGCATATTCCATTTCTTAGAAGTAAGATTAGTAGTTGGATATATATTGGGGGGGTCAAATTTTCAATCTCATTACGTTTTTTATGCATGTTTGGTATCTTATGCCTGTGGAGAAAAGTATCTCGATTAAGAGGGGTTCCAATGGGTTCAAAAGCACAATCAATTCCTTTTTCAAATCCTTCTGCAGCGGCACGACCCCTTCCTACATGTCAAAAATGACCTATGAAGAAAAAGAAGCTTAGAACAAAATAAAAAGGTAGCTAACCAGAGACATAATTATATTGACTGCATGAATCTCGATAGCTACACCACCCACATACTCTTTTGTACACAAAGAGAGCTTAGTCATATGGTAAGACGCTATGATCTTTAGATATTAAGTGTTATATTCTCTGCGTATCTGCACTATGCTTCAATGCTCTTGTTATTAGGCATCTTCAGAATGAGAATTTTATGGTGATGATATTCTCAGATTAAGCATATGTTTCTTAGGATTAATTTCCAATTTCAATTGAGACTTTTCTTGGTTGAACTCCAAACTCTACCCGCTGCCCTTTATTATTCTCTTCAATTGATACAAGATAAAAATTCTTTAAAAAATTTCTTTCTACTTTTGATCTTTTCCGTAGTTGATAAGATCTGACTCAATGCTATTCTCTTTCTTCTGCTATATGTGCAGGTAAATAAATCCAAAGCGAATTTAATCACCACCTCAATTTCCTTTTTTTTTTCTTTTTTTTTTTTTACTTATTCGATTGATTTCTGTTATAGAAATTTGTTTTTGTTTTTGTTTTTGTTTTTTTTTTTCATGTGCAGTGATAGGAGATGAAAGGCGTGATGTTTGGGGTTGTAAATTAAGATCAAAGCCGCCATTGGCGCCTCATCTGCTTTGGCATTTTCCTTAAAATTAAATCGTCTATATGTAACAATATGCCTTTTGAACAGGTTTCTGGAAAATCAGTACATGATATAAGGCCAGCAGTGACTACTTGAGTGCTCTTTGAAGAGGTAAAATGGCTTCTTTGGTTTTGACGTGTAAAATCTGTTAATTCCGTAGCAAACAGAAATATATATAAAATGTGCTCAGTAGTTTATTTATTTATTTTCTATAGGGGAGTTTGAAGTAAATTTGATATCGCCAGATGCCAGTTCACCTTTTTTATTTAATTAGTCCCTTTAAAGTAATACTTTTGCTGTGATCCTTGTGAACTTATTATGTTACATTTTCTCAATCCCGATAGCCGATTGGTGTGATTCAAAATGCGTTGAAAAGATAACTCAAAGGACTACAACTTTGATAGAAATATAATTTTTCCAATTCAGACGTTTACTATATCAAAAATTGGTCTCAATTTTCGACTAAAAATCTGAAATATATAACTTGTACGATTGAAAATTGATTATGATAATATTTTGATTATATTCCATTCATTTTTGAATTCTAGTTCCATCTAATTGTATCCTAACAATCTTCAAAGTATCATCTTTTGGTCTGAATCAACTATTGAATATTTACAATTTGGTCCTCAAACTTTGCCCTTTGCCCTTTTCACCAATTTTCGTTTCTTTCTTTCGATCCCTTGTTCAACAATTGAGTTGTACCTATATAATATAAAATACAACAATTTAGTATATATTTGTCAAAAGAATTATCAAATATCACCATTTTAGACCCTGAATCAGGCTTCTTTGGTTTTGACGTGTAAAATTTGCTCCGTAGCAAACAAGAATATATAAAACGTGCTCAATAGTTTATTTATTTATTTATTTCTATAGGGGAGTTTGAAGTAAATTTGATATTGCAGGTGCAATTTCACCTTTTTTTATTAGTCCCTTTAAAGTACTACTTTTGCCGTGATCCTTGTGAACATACTATGTTACATTTGCTCAAGGGTCATGGTAGTCGTGAAGATGCTGAGTTCTTAACAGTAGGTGGATCCAAGAGCACTACAAATATACTCAAACAGAAATGATTTAAGAATTGGAAACCACAATTACAAAAGCTTGCAACAGATTTGCTTACAATGTTTGTTTACATATTGGGAACAACATGTACTCCTGTTAGCAAAAAAAAAAAAAGAAGCTGTTCCATTGGTTTTTTTTTTTCCACCTTTTGTGTAATGTTTGTGACTCTTATGAATAACATTTTCCCTGCTAATAACAGTGCTTAGGAAACATACTTATTACATAGAAAGTTTTTTTTTCCCTAAAATCTAATATTTAAATACATGTCTACACTATTACAGCTTTAAAAAAACTAAGTAGGTGTTTGAAAAATGATAATACAAATCTGGTACTATTTAATTAAACCTTTAAATAACGTCTACCTCCACCTCTCTCTACCTTTTATACTTTCCGCACCACCCCAAACCCTTCCTCCTCCATCACTCTCTTTCTCTGTATTCACAACCACCACCACCACCATTTTCAAAAGAACAATGACGAATAATTCGTAGAAATGCATGACAATATCTCTCGGTGTATAGAGTTTGAATTTGGCCCTCAACACCCTTTTATATCCTCATCTCCACCACCTCCACCAAAGGCAAAGCTAGGTCGACCACCCATACTGGCTCCATTGAAAAAAAAAATGAGTATATATATTGGGCCGTGCATACTCGATTGGAGCAAGCGAGGGATTTGAACCCGTGGCATACTGCTGGCCACTCGAGCCAATTCTCTATCTATTTTCTCTCCATCTCCAAATCCTCTCTCCCTCTCAACTCACTATTCATTGTTACCAGAGGCTGAGGTAGTGGGGGCAAGGCTGGCTTATAGCCAAGCCCATATGGAAAATTTAGAATAAATTGTTCAATTTTAACCCAAATATTTGTGTAAGCCCAATTCTACATTGAGTTATAACCCAAGTACAATGCTCATTTTTTCAAATTTTGTTAAAGAGAATAAAATTATTAAAGTGGAAATTACATAAAAGCAGGTATTTAAATATCCATTTTTATAAATCAGGTTTGGACTTTATTTATTCAATTTTCAGGTTTTTATCATTTTAATTGAATAATAAATCTTTTAATTAATTGACGCTCGTATCCCGTTAATTGAGGGTTTCAAATTTGTTGATATCCCAACTTCCATCTTTATTCAAGTCCTATATTTTCTCAAGCACTATCTCTTCTCCAAGTATTTCACACCCAATATCCACCATTTTTCCAAATTCAACTATGATAAATCTCCAAACTCCACCCAAACTCCGACGCATTTCGTTTTGTCTATAGAGTGTGAGAATCTTCAGTCGACAGCGAATAACAATAGCGAAAACAAAGGATGAATAGAAGGGGAGAAGATGGTGCAAACGCCAAGTCGAACAAACCAAAGGAAGACAATGGATAGTCCTAAGAAACCTCCAGCAACAAGGCAAAAATCGCATGGGTCAAGTAGCAATCAGTCAAGGAAGAAGGTAATTTCATTTTTTAGTTCGTTTATTTAATTTGCGACACTTTATTTGTTATACCTCGTAGTATTGAAGGATAATGTGTGGGGGAATTTATTTTAGACTGCGGAAAATTTGTGTTATGTTATTTGTTTATTTTCATTTGTGACCAATTATTTTGATTGAGTAGTATTGAAGGTTGGGGGTACCTATGTTGGAAGTGAATTTCACAAGGAGTATAATTGATTATATGTTGGAAGTGTATCTAGGAAGTGAATTTCACAAACAGTATAATGGATCTGTGACCTAGTTCCCACATGTCATGGAGATTATAATGGGTCTGTGACCTAATCTCATCATATGTTATATGATTATATGAGTATGTTACCTGAGTGTATTATATAATTTATGGCTGTGACCTCTGCAATTTTGCATTTGTGTCTGTGCCCTAATTTCATCACATGTTATATGATTATATGAGTATATTACCTGAGTGTATTATGTAATTTATGGCTATGACCTCTATCATTTTGCATCTGTGACCTGACATAAACCCCTGCTGCAGGTGTAGAAATTCATACCACCACAACATAAATGGTTCCCTGGGAAAATCACCACGTCCATGACAAAGGGTGTAATCACCAACCTGAAAAAATATATGAGCGAAGCCTAAAGATAAATACTCATGGGAACATGCTTTGCTCATTTTATGGAGTGCCATGACATAGTTTTTCAGCCACAATTGATTCATTACTTTCTTCTCAGACAGGTCCATGCAGCCAATGAAAATGAATTTTGGTTTTGCATATCAGGTAGATTTGTTAGGTTCTCTCTGGTTGAGTTATGTTTAGTAACAGGTCTGCGATACACGGAGAACAGTGACATAGATACACTTGAAAACAGTCCTTCAAGTTTGAAGGAAAAATATTTCAGCCAACTAAAAATTTTCACACATGAAGATGTGAGGGATGCATTCATATTAGCTAGCCAACTTCCAGAAAAGGATATTGTTGAAATCCTTAGAGATGAAGTTGTCACAAAGCTTGGAGCTCTGTATTTCATTACATCCTGCCTGTTCCCAAGAGATTACAAGAGGTGGTTGATCATTATTTGTTTGTCCTTGTTGAAGATTTTTCTGTGATGGACACATTTCTTTGGGGGAAGATCTTTTTTGAAACTACTTTGAATGATCTGAGAGATGGTCTGAGTAAGAGGACAAGCCATTACAGGCTGAGAGGTCTATTACTACCCTTTCAAGTATGGATATAAGAGACTATTCCTAGTCTTGCTGGAACTATCGAATCATGAACTGAATGGCAGATGAGCACCCATCCGCTGTTAAACTCGAAGGATTTAAATGTTTCTCAAACTCTGATGTAATCATTTCAAATTTATGGAATTATTAGCGTATTAAGATGCTTATGGTTGTTAACGATATTTTTTTATTGTATAGCAGAATCAAATATGTGACCTGGACCCCTCAGAGAATGAGATGAAAATGTCGTATATGAATAGGGTATAGTACATGTAATCAGTTCAACCAGATATTACACACGATTGCCGGACAATGAAAAGAAGGATGGAAAGTTCAGTTCGCAGTGTTGGAACAAGTGTAGATGCAGGTTTTTCTGGTGAAAAAACATCGGTTCTCAGGATAACCGATGGTAGCACTGGTCACGCAGTTGTAGATGAGGATGATGATAAGTTTGATGATCCTCCACCGAGGTGGCATGAGACATATGCCCACGTAAACTCTCCAGTAGAGGAGGGTCCATCATCTGAACCTCATCATGCGTAGGAAACTCATTCAGATATCCCACTGGCGGATGACATAAGTTGTTTTTTAGGTTAATAACATGGAAGTACTAATTTGAATCTGATTTCTGTCATATGTCACATGTCGTTTAAATCAATGGAAGTCACAGATATGTGTATACAAGTCAAATGTTCATGTACATTAGTCACGGATGATTCATTTTTCAATATGTTCATCAGAATAAAGTCACATACATTACTGGACACAACACATTTTCACTTGCATTGGTAAAGTAATATATGTCAACTATCACATTATACAATTTCTATCTAATTGATTTATTGTACACACTTCGAAGGCAGTCGAGGATTTGAGGAAAGAACTGACAGTGCAAATATCTGAACTTATTTCAAAGAACGAGGCCTTGAACGTTCAGCTGGAAGAGATGATGTCACATTTGTCATCTATACAGGGTGAGCAAATACTGAAGATGAATGACATCGTGCAAATGTAGACTGGGATTAGAAGTGACTAGTTACACATCAGGCCAAACATGCAATTCCTGTCCGAGTCTGTATCTATGTTGATTTCAAGTACGATGGAAGAGATTCTGACTCAGTGAAAGATCGAAAGATGATTAGAAACGTCATGTGGATAAAGTGTCTTAAAAGCCTGATGAAATAAGTATGTCTTAGTTATGTTGTCCTTTGAATAACACAATGTTTTAGAAGGAATTTCATATTTGCTCTAATTTCAGGCTAGAAACGTTGGACCGAATTTGGACAGGAAAGGTAAGAGTAAGTTGGTTCCCGATGATGATCATCCAACCCAGTCTTCAACCTCCGTCGTTCGATTTGGGTCTTGGATTTACACAATTTGAGATGCATACTCCAATTGAATACAAAACAATATAGCAACAAGTTGACTCCATCATAGCTGACATTGTCCAAGACATGAAAAGGACAGAGGTAGAGGTACACAGATGTTAATTTTGGAAATTTACAGAATTTTTTTTATAATCCATGCAGGTCACAGACGTTAATTAATATTTAGGTTATGAGTTACATGCAGATCACAGATATTAATTGGCATTAGGTCACGAGTCACACACAGGTCACAAGTGTAGTAGTAGGCCAAAAAGCTGCGATATTTATAGTTACAACAATATGCAAGTATCCCCAGTGTCAGCACCAAGTTCAGGATTACCAATTAAGAGGGTTTCCATACCAGTAAGGATATTATAATCTCCATTTGTCGCTAATGAAGGAAAATGACTCAAACAGTCTAAGAATGTTTTGGTATTTGAACATTATAACCGCAGTGCTGAAGATGCCAATATTTCTACATTCTAGAGCTGGTTCCAGCGAGGATACAAACCGAAAAATAAGTAAATTCAAATTCTACTCCTGTAAGTTGTTTAATAACTCATTTTAAAAAATGCTTATGGTTCATATAACATTTACATGAAAAAGTTCAATGATGCGGATGATTATATCAGTCCCCCATTTCTATTTGGTTCGTTTAAAGTTGGAAGTAAAACATGGTTTTATGAGCTTGTGAATTTTGAGTCCTCACTGAGCAGCACGGTAAGAATGAGTATTTAAATCTTTACTCACAGAAGCCGAAGCTTAAGTCACATATGCTTTACTCTGGTCAATTTAATGAGGTCACGGGTCAAGTCTTTAGGTCACAGTTCATTTCTCAATAACATTTTCTGTTCTTTTACCACATCACATAGACGTGTGTTTCTACAACATCCGCCAATTGGTAAGGCATGGGAAGAACTTCAAATTGAAAGCAACCACAAAGAACTCATGGTTCCAGATGAAGCTCAAAAACTTATATTCCAAGTTTAAGCAAGATCCTAGTGTTTGCTGTTGGAGTCCAATTTGTTAGACGTTGTTACAAAAGGTAGTTTGCCTTTAAGCCATCATTGGGATAGTGTGGACTTTGTTTTTATGCCCATTATACCAACGAACAAGG
>CAIGRP010030311.1:0-14088 GCA_903798385.1 Fraxinus cuspidata
TATATATTTAGCAATTATTAATACATTGTAGCAAAACTACAATGAAAGTGGGCTGATGTGAAAACTCGAGTGACATAAATGAATAGTGATCAGGGGATAACCTCTTTACTTGCGAATCAAAAATTTCCTCCATCCGAAATTCCGACAAACTTCTTTTTCTTTCTTTGATTTGTGAGTTGATAAGGCGAATGCTTTTTTTGATGTTTGAAATGAAATAAAATCAAAATAATAATAAGAGAAGAACTGTGTTATTGCAATTGCATTTTAATGCTTTTGCATGTACTGTAGAAAATGGAGTCGGTTTGTAAATATATATTTTTTATAATAAAATTAAGTCGGCATATGCAACAGTGCCAAACCGGTTTGAAACCAAATGCATGTGAAAATCAAATGTGACAAAAATGAACAGTGAATCTCAGATTCACTCTTATTCGTCCATCTCCCAAGAAGATATTTATAAAAGAAAGATATTTATAAAATATCAATTAGTCAACAAATATATATTTAGCANCAACTTGTTTGAAACCAGATGCATGTGAAAACCAAATGTGACAAAAACGAACAGTGAATCACATATTCATGCTTGTTCGTCCATCTCCCAAGAAAATATTTATAATAGAAAGATATTTATAAAATATCAATTAGTCAACAAATATATATTTAACAATTATTAATACACTGTAGCAAAACCACAATGAAAGTTGGTTAATGTGAAAACTCGTGTGACATAAATGAATAGCGATCAGATGATTGCCTCTTTTAAGAGAATGAGGGATATGTACCTAGGAAAAGTCAAAATCACTAACTGCTTGTTGAATTATAATTTTTTTATAAAATACGTAAAGATTTACTTTTTAAAGACGTAAATTTTTTTGTTAGTCGTCTCGAGCTTGGTTAGTTATGGATTTTTCTTGTGTGTGCTCCTAAAAGAGAACCTTTCCCTTTTGTATTATTTCGATCTTATTTCTAGTAATAGGTCTAAAGAGGTTATCTTTTTCGTAAATATTGAATTTTCTTTAATTTTTGCGTAGCATAGATTTTTGGGTGCTCAAAATCAGGAGATCGAGTACTTTTCAATATACTCCACTTTCAATTATGAAATCTTCTTGTGTCCATAAATGTAAGCCAAATATTGAACTGCGTATCATTTTGTGATCTTCATCTCTTTTATATTTTGCATAAGCTCGACGCTGTAGAGTTGTTTTACAACAATATAAGTCATTGTTTGAACTCCATTTGTTAAAAAAATATTTTTCTTCAAATCATTTTTATTCACACAATCTCCAATAAAATAATTTTACACGTACACTCAATTTTTTTTCTACTTTTTAACTGCACATTTTCCGAAAAAAAATAACTATTGCAAAATCTATTTTCCCCAAATAATGCATCTCAAACAAGGGCTAAAACTAACAACTTGAAAATATCCTTTGACAGGTCTGATCACTTCACACATTTGGCTATCATCAATTTTGTTAAGAAATCAACATTAATTCCATCAAGAGTTTGTCCCTTTTCTCTTGTTGGCTTGTTGCTAGGCAAGACATTATTAATTGACCCAATTGAGTCCTTTGTCATAAAAGACATTGCAACATGCTTTGTACCCTTGAGCTTGGTCTTAATTTGACTTGATTATATTCCATCCATATCTAAACTCCTAAGTTGCTTCTTCATTTTCTTTCTACAGATGGAATGGGACGAGGTGGTAGAAACAGAATAAAAAGAAGTGAGTGACTTTTTCAGTGCATTTTCATTCATGTGGGATTGAATATGACAACAATAAAAGACATTTTCAGCTGATTTAGAGAGCGCGCATTACTTATTTAAGTGAACGGAAAGTGAAATTAAAGCCTTTTGTTTCTGTTCAACTTTTTCATTGTTGAAAAGAGGTTATTGTTTAAATGAATGAACATTAATGGACTATCATTGATGGACATTGTACATGATATGATCAATTTAGCTCAAGGTATGGACGGTCAATTCGACCCAAAATTTGGAGGACTGTGGTCAATAATTCTGTGTTTTGATCGAGTCGATGAAGGGTTGATATCGTAAGTTGGTCATTGTTATTGTGATTGATGTAGTCTTGAGATTGAGGAAGTTTGTTGGTCAGGTGAAAGTTCATGGACAAAAAAATTCAAACAAATAATGATTATAAACTTACTGGCAATATCATTATTTGGACAACTTTAGTGAATGAAAAGGTGAAAAACAAAAATAAATAGCTTTTTAAGTTTTTCAATTGTGGGGGGCAAAATCAATTTCCAAACAGGGCACAATCATGAGTCTTCACTGGAGAAAGTGGGACACCAAAAATACCTAAAAGTGAGCATGCATTTAGAAAAAAACAATTAAAATACATAATAATTGTACGCATGGAAGTAATATTCGTTACAATATTGTCAATATGCCTTTCACCTTAGAAATATCAATATGATAATGTGAGTCAATCATTTAATCTTGCACAAAAGTGTTGATAAAGGCATGTTTATGTTTTTAATCAAAGTCTCACCTTAAAAGCATTTCAATACCTATAATCTAGGTCCAACTACTACACTGTAACCCTTGTCTGATTTTACTGAAAATTAGATTTTTAGTAAATTTTGATGAAAATTGATAAAATGTATTGTTAAGATTTGATTAAATTATGGATCTCATGAAATGCGTGGTGAAAATTTATTGTTCTTTAACTTTAATTTTTATCAATCCTTTTAAGCTAAACCAACTAGGAACATAATAGATGCATGTGGTATCATGTTTGATAAATTTAGATTGAACATGATTAAATGCTTGTTTAATAAAAACTTTTTAACCGTTCAAATTTCAACTTTTACCATACATTTCATGGACTCGCTTTCATCAACTTTAATCAAATTCCGTGAATTATTTTTTATTGAAAGCTCCATCACACACTCGCTAAGGTTGGATGTGGTTCAATTTGATTTGTTTTCAATGAGTAATGAATCAACTCGAAAATCAAGTAGAAATCCTACACATTGAACAAATGGTTCCACATGCAATGGCAAAATTGAATTAGACCATAATTGACTAGCTCTGATTTGATTCGGTCCGATTTGTTTCTTTTTTATATTTCAGAAGAAAACTGTAAAATACAAAATCTTGAGTAGATTCCGTGAATTTTGATTATATAGTTTAAATCGAGAATCGAACTAGTCAGATTTTGATTTGCTTCATGTACCCAAGACAACTTATGACATGCCTTTAAGAAAGAATTTTGGTATGAACACAACTGAAAAACACTACGGTAGCATGCCGTGCGCAAACATAAAGGATGAAATTGAAAAATAAAAGATTGTAAAAAATTTAGCACGTAAATTTAAAACTTATTTCAATTTTTTAATCACACATTATTCAGAAATTCTCTATTCCAAAATTCATTTTTCCTACACTAATGGTAGACAAGTAGGGACTAGATAAGAGTTAAATCTGAAATGACAAATAATAAATTTATATTGGTCACAGGTGACCGACCTTACCATAACAGGTTAAAACGAGTCTGATTTTAACCAATTATGAATTAAAAATAGCAAAATAAGTTTAAGGATTATTTCTAATCACCCCATCATTGTATCTCATAATTAGAAATGGACTACCTGCTTTTGGACTGTAATCCACAATGTTCTATAATTTCAATAGTTTTGTTTTTTCATGTCAATTTCTCTTATTTATTTTCACACGGCTACTCTTGAGTTACGTACGAAACATCTCAAAAGAAAACAGAGGCAAATTCTACCAGTGTCATGCTTGAAACAATTTCGTCTTTTTCGTATTTACTAATTTTATACAATCTGGTCCGCACGCACCCATTGCAAGACCCCTAGTAAAAGAATTTTCTCTCGAATCTCGAAATTCCATTTTAAAAGATTGATCCTTTTTAACATTTAAGCTATGCGTAATTTTACCCTAAAAAAATTTCATTATCTTTTGATATTATGCATAAGAAAATTCAAAAATACCTCACAAAGTAAGTAATTGCTTTCAGTGTTTGTTTGCTTTTATCAGCGGCAATCCCACAGCAAAAACTACCTCTAAAAAAGAAAGTATTTCCTTTCCCAAACACATTTACTCCAAATCCCAGAAAAATTAAGCAATTTCTTGCAACTTTTCGCATGAAAATTAGAGTGCATTTTCTTACTCTTCACACCACCATGCATACACCTACTCTCTACATTTAAACACTTTTTTTTTTTTTTTTTGGAATTGAAATAAAACTCTCTGGAAGATATATGTGCAGTGAAGACACAATTTTAACAAACTATTAATTTATATTCTTCAGTTTTTAAACTTAATTGTCAGAGATTCTGAGTTGAATTTGTTTCCCTTAAGACTTCTTTTCACGTTTAGTACAATATTCAATTAACAGTATAACTAACACGATTTTACTGTTCGCTAATATTCATTCCATCAATAATTTTAGAGAAATATTAGATTTTCCCAATAATGAAGATGTATTAAGCGATAATTAAGACGCACTAAGTCCACTGAGACCCACAACTTTTATCAACTTTTCGACCACATGTTTCATCAATTTCTGTCAAAATTCACTAAAAACTTGATTTTTAACTGGACCAAATGATGGCTAAGAAAAATGCTAAAACAGCAAACACTATTTCTACCTGAACTCAGGCAAGAGCAAGAATTATAATATGGTACAATGTACATAATCTTCGTCCAATACAAGTGAAGTCCTAATATAGTTGAAGAGTTTGTAGAGATCATTAAGTTTTAGATAAATGGGTTAATCTAACGAGCAAGTTCGGCTTAATTCAAATCCAAAAAAATTGGCTTTTTTTGGGCCATATCAAGAGCAATGCTGTCGAAATAAGCCAAACATGCGCCATGACACTGGACATAGCTAGCTAGGTTGAAGCTACTAGCTAGTTTACATTGGCTGATGAGATGAGCAGAACTCGATTGATCCATAATCAAGAAGTTCTTCAATCATTTGCTCTATATGGTCTTCTTCAAGTGGCTTGATTTCTTGAACTGGCACCATTGGTTTCTTCTCATAATCATCTGACCAAAAACTGGTTTCATAATTAGTAACATTCTCTTCTTTAATGGCACTGGCATTGCCCGGGATTGGTGCATTTCGCGAAGGAATTATTTGAGAAGCACGTTGTTCTTGGATCGATTGTTTAGCAGCCATTTGAAGCGAAGCCATGTAGCATTTGTGCAATTTTGCTGTCAATGTGGCTGACAGAAGCTGCGATGAAGAGTTATTCGAGTAGTTGGGATTGTAAGGGTAATTAGTTCTAGCCCTTGGACCACACATTAATCTTGCCGCCTCATCATAGGCTCTTGCTGCATCTTCTGCTGTCTCAAATGTGCCTAACCAAATTCTAGTCTTTCTGTAACAAAATTAAGACATCTCTTGGTATCAGTAGAGTCCTAACTTATGCATTTGCACATTTTGTCTGTAAAATAAAAATTAAGTATCGACTCTTTTACATTTTGTCATAGAAAGACCAACTTACAGTAAAGGATGGCGAATTTCGGAGACCCACGAGCCCCAATGCCTTTGTCGAACACCTCGATATCGCTGCTGCGGTCGGGCCATTGTTAGCTACTGCAAGTAAATGTACTTCTTGCTAAAGCTTTTCTTTTTTTTTTTTTTCAGAATTATGAAAGGGAATGGTACATTAGGCCATGGGGGGGTCTGAGGGGTTTTTGTACTAGGGAAAAATTCTTGCAAGTAGAGCTTTTTTTAGCCCACTGGCAAGCAGTTTGAGGAAAAGGGTCCCACATAACACAAGCTCTTGGACCTTGTTTGGCAATATCTACTGTATTTACTAATTACCAGTTGGCTTATAGTGACATAATTATTAAATATATTAATTAATAAGTTGGCCAAATTCAATTCACATATATTCACATGATTATAATAATATATATCTCAATCCTACACTTGTTTTTAATGTCCCTTCATTGTGAAACAATATCTTAGGTCATGGTCTTGTAGATATTTCTCATGTGAGTGTATATCATGACTCAATCAAGAATTTAGTATGCCAACAAACAAAATGAAATTGATATAGAACAAGGGATAATAATTGATTCAATTATCTACATTTCATTTAAGTTAAATGAAAACAAGGATCAAACAAGTTTAGAAAATAGTAATAGTTTTTTGAACTTAACTACAATTGGCAGACAAAGTATCTAATTGTTTGATTTTCTCAAGATTGTTAAATCTCTTTAAAATTGTTGAAAAATTACGACTACGTAATATAATCATAAAATAAAGTTGATAATAATGACTTAGAATGAGGCGTGGGTATATCACTATCTTTAAGAAGATATTTAGTTAGGGATATCCCTCGATGGTCATCCAAATTTATACTTGATATCACGTCGGTCACCCAATTTTTTTTTTGTTTCACTATGACCATCCAACTTCATACTTAGTGTTACATTAGTCACTCAATTTGATTATGTTAAATAAAGTTATTGGGTGACTTGACTAAAACTAAGTATGAAGTTGGATGACCATTGTGTCAATATCAAATTATGTGGCCAATGTTACGCTAACTATGATTCTATGAAGTTGGATGACAATGGTCATACAAAATCAAATTGAGTGGTCAATGTCTGTTTGTGCCCCATTTTTGGTATAGAATGCATTTTAGAATAGTCGATTGATGGATAATTGTGGTTAAAAATGAAGGAAAATTTTTTGGGTTGCGTGTAATATTATTTTATTGAAAAATGTGTGATTGAAAAGAAAGGAGATAAAAATATATTTTGAAAAAAAACAGGGATTAAACAAGCTCTAAGTATGAAACTGGGTGTCCATTGGTGAATTTAACTCTATTTAGTTATCTATGATGATAGTTCAAGAGAATCGTTTAACAAGATTTTCGTGACTTTGACCTATGTTTGGTTTAGCTAAAAAATTGAAAAAAATTTTAAGTTAAAAATAACAATTAGTTTTAATTACATATTTAAAGGATTTCACAACTTTTATCAATTTTTCAACCACACATTTAATCAACTTTTATCAAAATCTACTTATGACTTTTAGTAAATCAAAAGGGTAACGATATTTAACACCACCGATATTAAAACATTAGTTTAGGTGATACTAATGCGACATTAAAAAAGAAGTATAATTAAATGAATCACGTAATTCTGCATTTCATTGAGCTTATTACTTTTCGCCACCTAAACTAATATTGTAGCACTAATGGTGTTAGACAATATTATTCTTGCTCAAAACTCCGCCAGAAAAAAACTTGTTTCCTTCATTAGGTATAATGGGGTAACAAAAGATGAAAGTATATAACATGCTTGGCTAAGCATAGTAGTATTTGAACAAGTTATTTTTATTTTTTGTCTTATTTATTTGATGGTACATTACAAATTACTTTTAGAATAAGTAATTTATATACATTTAAATTTCACTTATAAAAAATATTTATTTTAAACGGAATGAAAAGGAAAAGATGGTATGAAAAAGTAGGGAAGAGAATTGCGCTATAAAAGTGGTTCACAGTTGTGGGAGTAATGGGAAAACGATGGGGAAGATTTGAAATTATTAACGAAAATAAATTATTTTATAATCGCCCAAACTAGAAAATGACTCCAACTTCATTTTTTTAGGCGGAATCCTAAGGTTATGCCAAAATGGGGGGAAAAAAATAAAAGTCATTTGTGGATTTTTGGAAATTATTAAAGAGGTGATTGTGAGTTCAGAGGTGAAATATTGTGAAAACGCGTGAGGAGAGGTGGGTCCAATTTCAAAATCTAATAAGGGTCCCAGGCCCTATGCTGTTTCATATGCCGTGACACTGGTCACTATCACGATCTTGTCACATTGAAAAGTACAATATATAATAAGAATTTTGTTAGTGATACATCAAAAGAAGTACATAAGAGATTATACCCCTCACATGGAGTATGACTCACTTGTAACCACTTAGGTACACCCGTAGGTACCACTAGCAAACCCCATATAATGTATACTTCTCTCATGCTTAGCTACGTGTAAATATTGAAATCAAAATTTTAATTTAAAATAATATTATTTAACATTAGTGATGCTAGAACATCAGTTTAGGTGATCACACTTGATATGTTCAATTACATAAATCATATAATATTGCATTTAAATGAGTCTATTATTTAGTATCATATAGTTGTTATCTATACTATTACTTGACACCAGTTGTAATGAATAACATTATTCTTTAATTTATCATTTTAATCATTCATTTCATAAGATCCACAACTTTTTAATTACATATTTATGAAGTTTTTATCAAAATTTATTAAAAATCTAATTTTAATCCTCACCAAATATGGTCTTATTCTTAATCATAGATTTTAAAAAATGATTTATTATATTTTAACTTAATTTTTATATTTGTTATTAATTTGTCTTACTTTTTAATTAGACATTGAAAAATGAAATTTAAATAATAATTTTTTCAAAAATCTTTGTTAAAAAAGAGCAAAAGATTTCAAGATTTTTTAGCCACGGTTTGATAGAGATTAAAATTAGATTATTATTTTTTTTTGTAATTTTTGATGAAAATTGATAAAACATATGGTTGAAAAGTACCGAGTCCCATAAAATATATGGTTAAAATTAGTTATTGTTGATCAATCTGTTTGATCAATTTCCTCTTCCCGTAGCCATTTACTGTTTTTGCCCCTACATGGGCTATGTTTAGTCCATTTTATACTGAGAAAAATTGTTCTCACAATTCTTGATTTCCCAACGACAAAACTCCGTCATCTGAAACCAGGGGCAGCCCTCGAGCCGACATTCTTGCACACCAAAATGACTTCTCTTTGGCCTAATTTAGCTACCTGAAGTGTTTTTGCATACTCTGTCTTGCTTTCAATCGACCACGAGGAAATCAATTCTGGATAAGCCTTCCATGGCCTCATCCGTTGACAAACATTGACTATTAGTCTTGCATCCCAGCCAGCTACCATGGCTGATAAGGTTTTGCTAAGCTCGATTCATCAAAAGTTTTGCGTTGAATTTGCCATAACTGTTACTAACTATGAACTGAATATAATTGGGAAATATGACGAAGAATATTACGACAATCTGTAACACAAACAACATGAAAATAACAAGCTTTTCAAAATAAAAGAAGGTTAAATTGTTTCTATTTATAATTAGATGATTTTACTTACTGATTTTACAACGTAGATACAAACTTTTGAAGTTGTTTCTGGCAACCAAACTAACTCCATTATCATTTCTTGATTTTGGGCTTTTTTTTTTTTTTATTTTTTTTTTTTCTTTTTTTGGGTGCTTTTGCAGCCTTTTCAATTCAACTTGCGTTTTTTTGCTTTGCTAATAAAGAGGTGTGGAATTTGCGTCTGATGCTAACAAAAATATGCATATGTTGATGCTCGAGCTTGACAACGAAAGAAGCACACGAACTGAATTTCCAGTATCCAAAACAAAGGTGTCGATTTGTGTCATGTCGCTCTCCAATGAATAAATTATAGAAAATTTATCACACTCCGATATTTAACAAAATTCTGTAAGAGAATACTTGAATAATAAATAGAAGCCGAGTATTTATAGGGGTAGGAAGTTCAATCTTGGTGGGATTGGGTCATTTGAATGTCTTATATTGTTTAAAGAGTCGTGCATGATTTGGAAATTGGAGTTCCATTACAATTGTGGGACCAGTTATAGTTTGGTGATTATAGGATTGTGGAGAAAAAATCTTTTATGTATAAGAATTATGAGAACAAGAGTGTAAGGTTGATGTGTTTGGCTGAAGCTAGGACATTTAGGAAGCATAGTCTCGATAGATCAAGTAACTAAAGGATAAGCACTGGACCAAGTTAGTAACCCAAGAACTCGAAGTGTCATGGTTTAAATTAATATTCCCGAAGATGCTCGAGCCAGAGCATGGTCTTTCTACAAACGACCATAAGGATCTTTGAGTGAAGTGTTTGGTCCTAGTGTCCGAGCTAAACAAAATTCGGATATAACACTAGCCCTCGTGCATTCGTTCTTGAAGCTCGGGCTTCGGGGTCAAGATGCACATAGGTCAGGATAAAGTGTTGGAAGCTTTTGTGAATTCAGTTGATGTCCTCGGTACACTATGATTAGGAACAAATATTTGGACTTGAACATGTTTAGGGATAAACTGATCGGTATTCCCCGAAGATATTGTTCGCTGACGTGAGGTGTCAAGAGTAAATAAGGCAGTTGGAAGGAGGTACCCTTGGTGCCTGACAAGTGGTAAGATCCAATGGTCAGGGCCACGATTCTTGGCTTCCCTCTTTGATGCCTACAAATATTCCTTTGCCTTTCATTTTTTACTTTTCACTCCGATGTAAATCTTCTGTCATGAGACCGAGCTCGGGCTAAACTCTTAAAAATACCTTTTGTGCAATTAGGGATGGAAAAATGACTTACCGACTCGGGCTCGACCTGGAAAAAGCCCGAGTCGGGCCTGCTCATGGCTCAATGGGGCTGAGTCGAGGCTCGGGCCGAGCTGCATTTTGGGGCGTCTGCCCGAGCCGGCCCAGCCCGTGTGGCTCGAGCGGTCGGCCTGTGAGCCTAAAAAATAATTAAAAAAAATTTGTGAGCCACTTTTTTTTTAAATTTTAAATTTTTAAATTTTTATTTTAGTTGTAATTTTTTTATATGTTAATATTTAGAAATATCACAAATTTTAAATTCTTTAAAAAAATTTAGATTTTTCATGAATTAAAAAAAAAAAAAGAGCCAGCTCGACTCTCTAAGGCCTGAGCCGAAAGCTCGGGTCGAGCCTATATTTTTTGGCTGGGCTTTTGCTCGATTGGACTCCGGCCAAAAAAAGCTCGAAGTATTTTTACTCGAGTCGAGCTCGAGCAAAAAGTTTCGGCTCGAGGCTCGACTCGGGTCGGGTCGGCTCATTGACATCCCTATGTGCTATGGGTTATGGAGGTAAGGCTCAAGATTTTAAATTATTTCCTTAGTTTTTATTTAGAGAGATGTCGAGTAGTAAGGGTAATTGAGATTCGAATAGTTCGGGTAGCGATGAGAACATAGGGACGTTGATCATCCCTATGGTAATTCTCATCGATGGTTGACCTAGGTACTAGAACAATCGTGACTTTACTTACCTCGATCTCCCATGTACATTTAAGAATCACTTTACGATATCAATAGCTAGAGAATGTGGGTGGATGCCCAATTGTGATGTTAGGACCCCCGACCTCAAGGATGGGATGGTAAAAGCTTGAGGTGGAGAGTTTGTTATTTTTAGGGATTCTCTTAAGACCGGGTTTAGGTGGCTCTTGCTCTCATTTTTTGTGGGCTTGTTGGTCAAGCACTCTATGTGCCCAGCTAGTGCCTTTTAGGTGGAGGATGCTTATCTACTTTTTCATAGTTTGTGGGGGTCTGGGCATCACGCTCTCAATTGACCTTTGTAGGATGGTGTTTGAGCTCAAGCAGGTCCCCTATTTTACTTGTTTTGCCAACCTTCCTACTCGATGAGGTTTTAGAACCCTGAAGGTGTCGAGTTTTTTGAAGGGATGGAAGGATATATGGTTTTACGTTATAGCTTGAGAGCCCGACCTTCCATTTTGGCATAGATGGGAGATTTCAAGCCTATTTTGAGTCTTTAGAAAGAGATATGAAGATGCTTGAGAATCTTGAATCCCTAGTGCATGACCCGGACAACATCCTCTGGGATGACATCCTAAACCTTGTAGATATGAAAGGCGTCGAGAGTAGGGTCTCTTTTTATTTTTATTGTTGATGTTTTATGTATATCTCAAACTATACCCCGCGCTTATCACTTGATAATTTTTGTACAGCTCAGCTCTTCGTCAAGCTGTTAACTCAAAGCCCAAAAAGCCTCAGGTGAGAGCTATTGGGCAAAATAAAAGAAAGAAGAGGCCTATAGTTACTACTTCTAACCCGTCATTAAGGGGGTCGGGCGAGACATCGGGCTTCAAACTACCAACCCCTAGCCCTCATATTCCCCATCATCAAGGAAATTACCCTCAAGTTACTTCTGAGGTAATTGACCTCGTGGATGAGTCTATTCCTACAGTTGCTTCGATCATCGGGATTTTGAATGATGCCACCTTATCCTGAGTATTGTTGGCAAGTACAGAGGTGACGTTGGGTTTGAGGAAGGCATGAAGGCCTGGAGCTTCTAGCTTTAAAGGCAATCTCGGCCTTCCCTCATCATTATCTATTAAAGTTTTGAACCTGATGTGTGGCTCAGGCTTTCCCAAATTGTCCAAACTTTAAAAGTAGCCTCGGGATTTTCATTGAATGGGATAGATGAATCCCATAAGATGGTCAGGTTGGTAGAGGCTATGTAGCTTCAGGATAAAAAGCTCGAGATTCTGAAGCTATTCAATCTCTTCTCTTGAAAGAATCGTACGACGCAAGGAACGAGCTATGGAAGGTTTGAGATAAGGTTGGGATGGCGAAGGATAAAGCTGAAGATTTGAGCGTGTAAATAAAGATTTATCAGCTATCGAGGAATTCAAGAAGTCTGAGGAATTGGACAAGCTGAAGGGAAAGTATGCCTTAGGATCTTACATTCATGCCTTGAAAGAAGCTTAACATTTTCTTCGTGCAAAGAAAGAAGCTTAACCTTTTCTTCGTGCAAAGATGCCCAAGGTTTGCCCTAAAGAGCTGAAGACGATCTTGGAGATTGAAAGCCTCGTTCTATCTAACTCCAAGGAGGCTACTGTTAATGGGGCTGAGGACGATGAAGATGATGATGTCCCTGTGGATGGTGATTTAAAATAGGACCTTTCCCCTTCTTCTTTGTATCCTAAGCTATTATTTGTACTAATGATGTTACAATTTTTTAGATATATACATTGCCCAACCACTGCATGGGTCTTTCGTTTTTTGATGAAGTTCATTTCTCGACCACTAAGTTTACTGTTCATTTCTTAATTATACTAAGTATTTATCTCGACGATTGTGACTAGCTCAATGTAAATATATAATCTCGACCTTAGAGGATAGATTTATGAAAAAGGATTAAGCTCGACGACTAGCGCGAACTCAATTTAAGTTGGTAGGGCTATCCAATGTATCCCAAAGATGTTATACCCTAGAGGACCTTTGATTTTGGTATTCATAAATATGCTTTTTTTTTTTCGAAGCTCGGGATGGTTATGAGATCGAGAGTTTTTACTTGAAATTTTTGTGGTTATTTGGAATTGAAACTTGAGGTATTTGCGCAGGACAAAACTTGGGTACTTGTGTAGAGCAAGTCTTAGAGTGCTTGCGTTGGGCAAGGCTTAGGGTATTTGTACGGGTCAAGGCTATAGGCATAATTTAGAATAGAAAAAATTAACTTTATTGAGAAATGATCCTGACACCAACTAATCATATTAAACTTATCTTACTTAAAAGATAAATATAGGCACAAAGGCCCAACCAGTTGAAAAGTAAAAGTACGTGAGGCAAGTAAGCCCAACTAAAACGAACATGATAAAAAGAATCAGATAAATTACTAAGTAAAGGTAGGGCAAACTACTTGTAATAAATCTTCAAATTATCAGCATTCCATGATCTGGGAAGTAGTCTTCCTAAGGTGTCACTCAGGTTGTATTATCTTTTACGGACTTTTCATATGACTTTAAAAAGTTCTTCTCAGATTGGCCCAAGCTTGCCAAGGTGTCAAAAATCGCAGTTTTACTAAAGCCCCTTAACCCAATCGCAGCCTCATTTTTCCCAACTTCGACCGCACATTGTAAATATTAGTTTAAGTTTGAGTTGTAATTTCCTTTCCATTGTAATAGTTTATTTCAATTGTAAAATAACTTTGATATTGGTAGCATGATTCCTCATCATTTAAACATCTACTCCTATCATTTAGTTTTTTTTTCCGCAAGCTATTATATGGGGTATTAGTCTTTCAAAAAAATTTCAAACTTTCTGGTGTTCGCCCCTTGTACCAGCCATTGTAATTTTCTACTTTCATCAATTGTACTTTCTAGCTTTTAAGTAATCAATGATCAATTTAATTTCAATACATCTTGATTTTATGTTGCAAGCTTTTTACAAATTATAATCAAATATTATTTCGTCCCGAAACAATCGAGAGAGGCGGAAGGTAGTCTAGC
>CAIGRP010030315.1:0-14685 GCA_903798385.1 Fraxinus cuspidata
GACGGATACAAAAATAAGTACAGCTTTACTAAGGATGGAAAATCTATTACTCTTGCACCATTGACACCACAACAAGTTATGAAAATCAAATCAAGTTGAAAAGTGAGGAAGAAAAAAGATTGAGAGAAAAATGGAGTGAATAAGAGAGCAAGAGAGAAAATAGTGAGGTGGCTTGAGAAAAAATAGTATAGCCACAAGAGATAAAAGAAAAAGAGTCTTGTGAGAGGAGAGAAAATTCGAAAGTGAATTTCTTTGCAAAATGGAGTGAGTTGAAGATGGCAGTAGTTGAGAACTAACCTATGGTCTTGTTGGTTATATAAAAAGTCATTCATCATTCTTGAGAAACCTAATACACTCCTTCCTAGTTTGGCTACTTCTTTGTTGTAGAATTTCGAAGACGTATTCACGAAGGACAAGCCGAGTGGGCTACTACCCATTCCAGGCATTGAACATCAAATTGATTTCATACTTGGAGCTATCATTTCAAATAGGCTAGCTTATCACCATAATCTAAGGAGACTAAAGAGTGAGTCCATATGTCGTATCAATGCTACTTGTGCCAAAGAAATAAGGAATCTAGAGGATGTGTGTTGACTGCAAGGCCATCAACAATATAACGATAAAGTATCATCATCATATTCCTAGGTTAGATGATATGTTATATGAATTACCTGGATCATGCATATTTAGTAAAATTAATCTTAAAAATGATTATTATCTAATTAGGATGAGGGAAGGAGATGAATGAAACCCGCTTTTAAAGTTAAATATGGGATGTATGACTAGTTAGTCATGTCATTCGGACTTACTAATGCACTTATACCATTTATGAGATTAATGAATCATGTTTTACGTGCATTCATAGGTAAATTCGTAGTAGTTTACTTTAATGACATCTTGGTGTATGGTAAGGATCTAAATAAACATATAGGGCATTTACGATGTGTGCTTGTGGTCTTAAGGGAAGAAAAACTTTATGCTAACTTTAAAAAGTGTATATTTTGTATGAAAAAAGTTGTTTTTCTTGATTATGTCGTTAGTGCTAAGGGTATAGAAGTGGATGATGAGAAAATCAAGGTCATCAAGGAGTGGCCAACACCTAAAAGCATAACCGAGGTAAGAAGCTTCCATGGATTGGCTAGCTTTTATAGGCATTTTGTCAAAGATTTTAGCTCACTTGCTCACCACTCGCGGAGATTATAAAGAAAAGTATAGGATTTCATTGGGGCGATGAACAAAAACATGCTTTTAATACTATTGAATGTGGGGTTGTGTACCGCACCGATTTTATCATTACCTAACTTTAACAATACTTTTGATATTGAATGTGATGCATCAAAAATCGGTATTGGAGCTGCCTTAATGCAGGAATGAAGGCCAATCGCTTACTTTAGTGAAAAGTTAAGTGAAGTAGCTCTCAATTACCTACATATGACAAGGAGTTGTATGCACTTGTTTCGAGCTTTGGAAACATGGCAACACTACCTATAGCCAAAGGAATTTGTGATTCACACCGACCATGAGTTATTGAAACAATCAAGGGGTCAAGGCAAGCTAAACAAGAGACATGTAAGGTGGATGGAGTTCATCAAGACATTTTCTTATGTTATTCGGTACAGACAAGGTAAAGAAAATGTGGTAGTAGATGCTTGATATTACTTGGATTTGAATATGTTAAGAACATGTATGCTAATGATCGAGATTTTTCTAATATATATGAATCATGCGATAAGGTTGCTATGGATAGATTCTTTAGGTATGATGAGTATTTATTTCGAGAAAATAAGTTATATGTTCCTAAATATTCAATGAGATAATTATTAGTACGCAAGGCACATAGTGGAAGGTCATTTTGGGGTTAACAAAACTTAAGATATGTTAAGTGAAAAATTTTATTGGCCTAAGATGAAAGTAGATGTTGATCGGGTTTGTAGTAAATGCACCCCTTGTAAAAAGGTGAAATCTATGGTTTTACCTCGGGGTTTATATATGCCATTACCTGTTCCTAGTTAACCATAGGTTGATGTGTCTATGGATTTTGTGTTGGGTTTACCTAGGACTAAGAAATGAAGAGCTTCTACATTTGTGGTGGAAGATAGATTTAGTAAGATGACATATTTTATTCCATATTATAAAACTGATGATACCACCAATATTGCAGATCTATTCTTTAAGAAAGTAGTGCGCTTTCTAGGAGTATTGTATCGCATAGGGATGTTAAATTCCCTATTTACTTTTGGAAGATTTTGTGGAATAAGTTAGGAATCAAATTATTGTTTTCTACTACTTGTCACCCACAAACTAATGAACAAACTGATGTAGTTCATAAGACTATGATACACCTATTATGCACAATAGTTAATAAGAATTTGAAGAGTTGGTATGAGTATTTACCATTTATAGAATTTGCATAAAATAAGGTCACACATTCTACTACTTCTGACTCGCCTTTTGAAGTTGTATATTTTTTAATCCACTAACACATTTGGATTTAATTAATTTACCAATGAAATGGGTAATTTAGATGGAAATAAGAAGGCCGAACTGGTGAAATCACTCCATGAAAAAGGTAAGGTTGCAAATTGATAAAATGAATAAGCATTATGCTTCTCAAGCAAACAAAGGACGAAAGTGCGTTACATTTGAACCAGAAAATTGGGTTTTGGTGCACTTGAGGAAAGAGCATTTTCTAGAACAAAGAAAGTCGAAGTTGTAACCACGATGAGATGGTCAATTCCAAATCCTTGAAACAATCAATGACAATGCCTACAAATTAGATCTTTCAGGTGGGTATAATGTTTCGGCTACTTTTAATGTCTCTAATCTTTTTCTCTTTGATACATGTACAAATTCGAGGCTGAATCCTTTCGAAGAGGGAGGGGATGTGTTCCAAGATACGATGGCAAGTCCGGGCAAGGATCCATTGATCGTTGAGAGCGGACTGATGACCTGAAAATTTTTTATTTTAGTTAAAACTCTTGTATGATATATTTTTTATATCTTTAAGACTTAAATTCTGTTTTTAGTTAGGTTTTATGAGTTTCCTATAAATATGACTTATTCTATTCATTGTAAAATACACAATTATTGAAAGATTATTGTAAGCCAAATTTGCTTTCTTCATTAAATTGATTTCGGACTTATCAAGAATTAAATTTTTGTGGCGTTCTACAAATTCAAAGTAAGGTTCATAAGTTTTGTAATCATGGGTCAAGATATTGTTAGCGATTGTCTTGATTCTTGGTTCAATAATTTATTGAGTCGAGCTTTTTAAACGTTGATTCTTGACTTTCTTGAGTTGTTCTAATTTGTCGTAGGTTCCGTAGCTACAATTGTTGTGTGGGTTCGCATCAAGTACTATCAATTTATTCTCTCTTGAAGTGTTCCACAATATAAACAATTTCCAAAACTTAAAACTTTCAATTTGGGAATCACCACCATTATTTGCACTTCAAAGTTCTAATGGGCTTTTAACGTCTTAAGAGCTTTTTATTGAAGACTTTTCCTTTTGAGGTAAGATAACCATATTTTCAAATTTACAATAACATTTATCATATATTATATACTTTTTTCCAAAAAAATAAAAAAAAAAATAATAATAATAAGGTGATAATTATCCTTTTTATGTTAAATGTAAATTCTAATATTAATAAAATCATCTTATCAGATAAGGTATGATTTTATCAATTAATCACTATAAGTGACAAATCTAAATTCACTACTTACGCAAAAAGTTCAAAATCGTGGAAAGTGAAATCTATTCGAATTTTCCAATTTCAAAATCGGAATCGGAGGTAAAGATGGAGAACAAAAAAATGAGAAAGCTATAGGGTCTCTTCTAAAACGAGCATGGCCAATTTTGGTTAACTGCTACATCGGTCACAGCCACATAATTTTTCTCCATTTCCATGCCTACTTTTTCTTCAGATAAGTAATTTTTCTTTTTTTTTGAGATGAAAGTAATGTAATAAGCTTCTTAAAACTCCCAAGGCCAAAAGCAGCTTCTTGCATAGCGTTTCGTTCTGTTGTGAAACAAAATTTGTGTGGTTTGTAATGAGCTCAACAGCCATGGCTGACTGGATAATAATGTGCAGGGAAAGTATTTGATTAATGGTCAAAATGATGCCATCACCGAAATGGATTCTGTCCTTGTAGTCGATGAATAACAAATCTTCAACGAACCCGCAAGATCACAATTCATTTGGTTGATTTCACTAAGGTATGTCAGTGATTGAGATGATTTGAAGATTATGACCTGTATTATTATTGATCTAGGTTTTCTATTTTTACTTGAAATAGGTATTCTATTTTTCAGTTAAATAGTTTGCCACACTTTTATATGCTTTCCACTAATATTTGAGACTGCTATCATTTTATTATTATTATTATTATTTATTTTTCAGTTTGAAGTCTCTCCTTTGGGATGACAGCAAGTCCATCACAAATCTGTCTTACCATGTTAATCTCTTCAACTTCATTTCTATTTCTTAATTGCACTTAACGTGTGAAAGGTTGATGCATTTGGTTTGCTAGGTTGATGGATTATTTTATATTAACTACTATTATATTGATTTTTTTCGGGATATAAGAAGTTCGAGGTCACTCACCATTTTCATTGCTTCATTTGAAATGTAACATCATGGATGGTATCTTGTTAGTACACGGAATTACATTTAGGTCATAATTTTCAAATTGATTTGTGCCGTAAGATGTGACATTAATTGACCCTCACTTTTTGGGAAAAAAATGTATTTTAAAAAGTGTCTTTTAAGCAATGTATAGTTAATAAAGAAGAAATTTTGTCAAGTGTATATGCAAAATATTTTATTGAAAATTGTACAATTAAAATTGACTTTTAAAAAAAAATAATTTTTTTTTTTTGGGAAATGTAGTCCAAATGTTAGCTATATATACCAAGATTTTTGGATGGGGTTTGCAGCCAGCTGACCCCTTGTGATAGGAGAGGGAGATTTGTGCTGTCTGTTATCTTCAGGGCAGTTATTGGCTTCGATTATCAAGAATGTGACTTGCTTGCGAAATTTGGCTAATGTCATGGATTTAGTCATGGCTGCTAAAATTCATTACCGATTGTAAGACCTCATTAACATTGACATTGATGGATTTTGACATTCAAATTAAAGCTTTTTTTTTTTTCTCATAGAGTTCTAAACTGAAATCAAGTTAAAATTTTCGCACAAACTTACAATTTTAGGGAAGACGTGGTATATCACATTCTTAACTTATATGAACAAACTCGAAACTATCGGACATATTATGAACACCATTCAAATTCAAACAATATTACTAGTTTCAATCAAACACCGCAATCAGTTGCATACACAATGTATTACAAATAGTCCGGGTAATAGTCACAACAATATGTAACCAAGTAATGGATCATAGTCACACTCATAACAACTGGTCTCAAATTAAAAAATCATTGTCAAAATTTAATGTGCGGATTGCTTTGTTTATATCCTTCAAATGTACATACTACATAAACTAGAGAACGTCACAGTAACACAAGCAATTAAACAGTGACTTACTTTCAATCAGACAGCATAATAGGACATAGTTACAACAATTGGTCACAAAATTAATAGATCATAATAAAAATTTAATGTACAAATTATAAATTCTCAAGATCATATCTTTGTTCATATTCTTCAAATGTACCTACTATATAAACTATAGATAGTCATATTTACGTGAACACATTCACACAAACTTAAATATCACAATTAAATAACAGCTTTTGTATCAACATATTGACGGGAGGCAACGTCTCAACTGCGACCTCTCTAGAATCTAACACCAATTAGGTATTACCATGTCAACACGTTCAACATAATTAGTATCATCTTCCACCAAAATTGCAGATGTACAAACTGCATAACAAATGTGAACATGGCCCATCGCTACAAAAATACTAAAAGAATAGTACATCACCATTATCCCATCAATACATAGATGACACTCATATAAGATCAATCACATAAATAAATAAACAGGTGCTACGATACATAGCCTAATTATAAACTAAATATTTTTCACAAATTGGACAAAAAATGTTCGGTTTTAGTAAACTGGTCACAAAACTGCTGTACTATGAGTCATAATATTTATGTCTGGCATAATTTAAGTCACAGAATTACCATTACAAAATTATTAATTATAAAACTGCCACAGAAAGATCCACAATTCTCAAAAAAAGTTTAATAGGAATACCATGTCCAGCTCCTAGATCACATTTCATATAGTTCTTAGGTAACACATTATAGTCACACACGTTACAAACCCACTATAAATATGCCACATAATCTTCCATTTTCAAAGGTCAAATTCTAATTATAACCAATCAAATGCTTTGACCCATTAAATAACTCAATTAATTTCAATATTAAATTAGTTGTTACAAAATAATAGTGAATAAATACCGACTTAACAAATACCGAATATCGAATGGATACGTACCGATTGTGCAACTAACTTACAGTATGAACAAAAATACTGGAACACATATTAGTTGTGCAACTAACTTACCATATGAACATAACACATACCGGCAGTTCAACTAACTAACAGTGTGGATGCATACTGGCTGAACAGATACCGTATAAATAAATACCGGTTGGACAACTAACCAACCGAATGTTAGTCAAAATATTACAGATTAAATAATTTTATTAATCACAATAAAACAGAATAAGTGATATAAATTGCAGGAAATAAAAATCTAATAAACTTTGAAACCAAGGCTCGTGTGAACACAGTTTCGTTAAAACATATTCTCCCCCTCACCTTAATAGGTGCTTGAGGTTTAGTTCAAGCGTCTATTTCTCATGATACAATGAAAAATCGGTAGAGTATGAGTACTGCAAATGCTACTCCAGTAAACTAACTTAGTATTTGAACAATATCACCACCAAGAGTTTGACAGAAATTGAAAATAACTGATACGGACAGAGATAAAAATTTGTTATATGCAGAAAGAGCCTCTATGCTACATGGACAGAGCATATATGTTACACATGATTACACCCTTCTAAAGTGTAATCATATTTAAAGTGGTCATTGTTTTTATCCATTTTCCTATGTGTGATAACTTTAACTAGTTTCTCTTCAACACAAAATATCTTCAAATTCATCACTTTGAGCTCCAGGTTTTCATTCACCACAACATCATTTTTTGCAAGTAAATATATGATTTCGATGTTCTCACGGAGGAGAACACAAACCAATCATGATCTTCCAAAATAAACAAACGGTTCTCACTCAAAAAGTATGTCAAAGTGAGCCCTTCAATTTATTTATTTTTCCAACATTATTAACTACTTTCTTACATTCATATTCCCAACTTTTTTTTATCTTTGTAGCACTCAAATCTTACATTTAGATTTCGAACATTAAAATGTAACATAACAAAAGATTTAGATTTAAAAAACCATTGTATAGTTTGCTTTCAATTTCAGATAAACTTACAAATAGTAGTAAAAGAAACATATACAAGAAAAGTGGAAAAAGAAAATCTTCCTACCCCTCTAAGCTCCACAACGCTGCACCTCAAACTGTCGTCCTAGGCAATAGAACGGAAGCAAGCGGTTCTCGGACTTAAACAGGGGAGGGAACAAGCAGAGGTAGGTTTAGAAGTGGTCGACTGGGACATGGATTAATGAATTTGCATTGGCAGAGTTCATCATCCACATAGCTGTATATTGACATTTTGCTCGCAAACGTGCTTCCAATCTTGAACATGTGATTATCAAACCAGCTAATGATTGATTTTTTATTGCCTCTTTTACAATTAGTTACCTTACGATTTATATTAAAGTATTCGTAAGACAATAAAAATGTCAAAAGGAGCCAAGACCTTTTCAGGATAATAAAAGGATTTGGTAATGGTTTATGTAGTAGGATCGATTAGGTTGTATTATAGTTTCTTGTTCTCACTAAGTGATTTGAATTTTGCATTTGGCATCTTGTAGATAATGCCATTTAAGTGTACTGTTGGGTTTTGATACCCAATAAATCTGGGCGTTGATGTTAAACCGGTTTATTGGATTATACTTCATAGGCTCCGCCGATAAGTGAGGTGAAATGTCGACACCACAATGGAACAAACCATTCCTACAACCTATTTGGATCATTTGAAGTAACCTAATTTCATTAATGTTACTCATGGCCCGACCCATTAACTTGGACGGCTATAGGATTGGCAGCCCATTTATTGGTCACCTATTGGACCTTACTCCTCTAACCTAAAGCCCATACCTAATTCTCTCTTTATATGTTTTTGACCCATCACTGTCGAAAAGTGTGTGAAAATTGTGGGCAATGGTGTGTAGAGAAGAGAAAAAGGTGCTCCTTTAGCTTTGTGCTTTCCTTGGCTTTGTACCATCTTCTCCTCTCCTTCTCTTAGCCTTTGTGGCTGGTTTTGGGGCTACAAATAGAATTCACATTCAGCCCTTCATGGGCACCTTGAACAACCGGTTTTGGAAGAAAGGATTGGGAGGTTTTTATTGTTGTTTGTGGTGTTGATTGGGAAGAAACTGAGCCCGATTATTGGTCTAATTGAAGTCCAATTTCAATATTTTGTATCAGAGCATGTTGGTAGTGGATTTTCTGCCAAAAAGCGACCTAGAATCGACCAGAAAACACAGTAGAAATTGGTAGAAAGAAGCTGTCCAAAAATTGTACAAAAATTGAACCCCGCAAACCCATTTTTCGGCTAAACCAGTGACCGGTTGGTGAAACGAAGACCATCAGAGTGACGTGCAGGTGAAGGCGTAGCTGGGAGGCCGGCGCATGAGATTCACCGGCAGTGCATTGGCGGTGCCTAAAGCCCACGTGCAGAGACTGCGGGGCGTGGGGGATTTTTCGGTGAAACTTTCTTCGGACATAATCTTTATTTTAACATTTCTAACAATTTTGTGTTGTTAGTTTTTTCATTTCAGGTGATACGGTGGAATCTGGATGATTTTGCCCTTGCGCATTCCAGATTCAATTTTGCATTCGATTGGTTGCTGCAGTTACTGGAAACTTTAGGGCGAATAGTGGTGGCCATAAAGTGATAAATTTTGCATCTCTTGTTATTTACGGACTCAGATAGGTCCGCTTTGATAAATTGACTTATCTCGTTTAAATTTCAGAATTAGTGCGTCATCGTGTAGGGTGACATTAGGACTGGGGTTACCGTGAAGGGGTAACCATTGTTTATACTAGAATTTTAGGAATTAATTGCTCTTTTTAAAGTGTTGGTTTTAACTGGAATTGGATATTTGCTTCTTTGTTTAATTACGAGAGAATTTGAGTTTTTTTGTTAACATATTTTCGTGTTGCATTGACTATTCCGTTAAAACACCTAGACTTGACCCGTTCGAACTCCCTTAATCTAAGATCGTGAATCTTACAAAATCCTGAGAATCTAGAACGATGTATATTGTTACTTTAGGATTATTTTGTGTGACCTATTTGTGCATTTTGTTTGTTCTGTTTTTTTAAAATGTCTTGATATTTTCAAAATTGGAATTTTCAATGGGAAATAAGACTTTTCAATTTGGTAGCAAAAGATGAAGGGGATTTTGGTTCAACAAAAGGTTTCAAAGGCCATAGATGGCAAATTCCCTGCAGATTTAACTTAAACACAAAAAGAAGAATATGACGAACTTGCTTATACTTTAGTTATATTACACCTGTCTGACACTGTTTTGAGAAAAGTTGAAAAACTTGATTCTACCAAAGAATTTTGGCAAAATTTGGAAGACTTATATTTGCTCGAGTCTACTCCTAATAAGTTCTACTTGTTTGAAAGATTTTTTAGCTTTAAAATAGATCCTTCAAAGGATCTTGATGAATAGAGACACCATAACCCTCGAGATTGTCATCGATTCCCTTAGGAGTAAGGAGATGGAGATTAAGGCTGAAAAAGAAGATAAGAGAAGTAGTGAGTTGTATATGATGAGGAGTAGAATGTAGTTTAAGCAGATGAGTTGGGTAGAGCTCAAGACAATGCTGATTCGAGTAATGACTCGAGTGATGAGGGTGGTAAGAACAAGAGTAAGGAATGGGATAAGTCTAGTGGTAGACGGTATTACAGTTGTGGTAAGACTGAAGACTTTATTAGTGACTATCCTAAGAAGAAAAAGGATAAGCAGAATGGTAAGATGAGAGACTATGGGAACTTGACTATAGGGTCGAGTGATGACCCTTAGTGAGGTTTATTGTGTATAAACCTAGTTACTGCACGTGCATCCGCATGTAATCATTTCTGCATGTATGTGATTGCTTAATCCGGTTGCATGTTTATACGTTGCATTTCAACGTTTTTGATATGTGTATTGGCATGAATTGGAGTGATCTTATTACTTGGTGTAATTTTTTGCATGTATAGTAGATTGGGATGCATTAGCAATATGTGTTTTATGTCTTTTTGGTGAGATAGAGTATAGATGCCTAGGGGTACATTGGTGGTTTGTACCGGGGATGTGGAGTGAGGCATTTGGATCACGAGTGGAGAAGTGATCAAATGTTGGAATCCTTTATCTATAAGAGACCCTGATCAGGTGGAGTGTGAGAGAGGCACTTCTATCATTTCTATTAGGTGAAGACCCATCATCCACGTAGGTTGGGAAAAGTGATGTGGTGATAGAGGATTATCCCTAGAACTTAGGATCTATAGAGACTTACCAGTTAGACATGTGTTGAGTGATTAGTCTAGTGAGCACAGTGGGCGATGAGGTGAGATGTGTGTTCTCGATGTGTGAGCAACACGGAATGGGATAGGATAAGTGTGGTGAGATCTTCTTTGTGGGGTCATTTATGCATTTGTTGCATATGTGTTGACATGTTGATTAACTTGATGTTAATCTGTCATTCTGTGTGAACATGTTTGAAAAGATCTATGTGTTATCTTATATATGATATCTTCATTGCAAGTCTATTTGCTCTTGATTGATTGCTGTAATTATCTGCTTCTACTTGGGTGTTCTTGATCTTAGCCCTGGTGAGTACATGGAGCAGGATGGTATATGTTTCAGGTTCGAAACACGAGGTAAGGTCTACGATATCAATTTTATTGATTACCTTGATTGTGCAAGTATAAACTATGTGTTTTCGTTGCTTGCAGATTTATTGGGAATCAAGGTGGAGATTTGTTGGGTTTTGATACCCACAATAAATCAGGCCAATGATGTTAAATCGGTTTATTGGATTATACTTTACAGGCTCCGACCGATGAGTGAAGTGAAATGTCGTACCACAATGGAACAAACCATTCCTACAACCTATTTGGGTCATTTGAAGTAACCTAATTTCATTAATGTTACTCTTGGCCCAACCCATTACCTTTGATGGCTTTAGGATTGGCATCCCATTTATTGGTCACCTTTTGGACCTTACTCCTCTAACCTAAAGCCCATACCTAATTCTCCATTTATATGTTTTTCACCCATCACTATTGAAAAGTGTGTGAAAATTGTGGGCAACTGTGTGTAGAGAAGAGAAAAGAGTGCTCCTTTAGCTTTATGCTTTCCTTGGCTTTGTGCCATCTTCTTCTCTCTTTCTCTTAGCCTTCGTGGCTGGTTTTGGGGCTACAAATAGCATTCACATTCAGCCCTTCGTGGGCACCTTGAGCAACCGGTTTTGGAAGAAAGGATTGGGAGGTTTTGGTTGTTTTTCATGGTGTCGATTGGGAAGAAACTGAGCCCGGTTATGGTTTGATTGAAGCCCAATTTCAACATGTACAATAAGATAGTAACACGGTGCCGAGTTGGCTCCTTGGTCGCAAGTATGAATGCTTGGTTCCTGACGCGGTGGAGATTTTGTAGCGTGTTATGAATATTGGACTAATGGGTAATTGAGCTACTCAAGTGAACTGCCTCACCGGTCTCATTGTCTAGTGGAGTGCAGGCATAGACAATAGTAGTCTGTGGTATAAATTCAAAGACAACAATTTTAGTAGTTTTCATATGTTGAACCGCTTAAAGTGTTAGAGAATGAATAAATGTTTGTTCAAATTTAGCCTTTAGTGCAAGTCGAATTTATTGGCTAGCTATACTTGATTCCACGATAGTACAATATCATATTGAACTATCTAATTTAAAAAATTATAAGTGAAGAAATAGAATTTATCTATATTTTATAATCTTCAACAACATGTCCATCCAATTACTACACATTTGCTACATAAACATGTTGGAGCCCATTAGGATATATTATCTTTAGTGCCCATAAGCATTTAAATTGGTGGAGACACATTCAGTCTATTATTTCAGTCCATGTGCAGAAAGGAATATTATTTGTCATATATTAGGACCTTCACTTCACTATAAAACTACATGTAAAGCTTCATGTCTTAATAACTTAATCAAGTATTCATCTTTAAATTAAGCCCATTTCCCAGCCTGATATTCAAGAAAATCAATAACTTGGTGACAACTAAGAAATCCCTATTCCCATGTGATCCAATTTTGAAAGACGACATTCGCTCATTTATTATAATGTTCAGTACTATCTAGAACTGCATACCATGTCAGTCTCCACAGACTACAGCTACTTATAAATAAACAAAAGCCCAACAGTATCAATATGCACTGTCCAATTCCACTCATTTTCTGATCAAAGCAATTGCAAGAAATCTTGGGTTTTTCTTGACCATATTAGGTCTATTTCTTGGCCTTGTTTCAGCTTCAAACTGGAACATTTTGAATCAGAAGAAAGGGAAATATGGGCTCCAAATCACATTAAAGAATTACTGTGAAAGTTGGAGGATGAATGTTGAGCTACACAACATAAGAGATTTTGAAGTTGTGCCTGAGGAATGTGTTCAATACATTGGGAAATACATGACATCAACTCAATACAAGGTGGATTCTGAAAGGACAATTGATGATGCACAGGTCGTATGTATACTAGCTGTGATTTCAAGAAAGATGGCAAAGATGCCTGGATTTTTGACATCGATGATACGCTTTTGTCTACCGTCCCTTACTACAAGAAAAACGATTTCGGGTAAATTTAAGACATTACTTGTTACAAGTATTTCTCCATGAACTGTTTTCGATTAATTGCTAGATTTGCTCGAACATTTAAAGTAATTTTTTGTGCATCGTCTAGGGGTCGGAAATTGAACTCTACATCTTTAGAGGAATGGATGAGCCAAGGGAAAGCACCAGCTCTAGAGCACTCTTTGAGGCTTTTCAATGAGCTGAAAGGGCTTGGGATTCAAATCATTGTTGTTTCTTCAAGAAGGGAATGTCTCAGATCTGCCACCATTGATAACCTTGTTGATGTAGGTTATCATGGCTGGACTAGTCTCATATTAAGGTTAGTCGATTATCTAAATCTTTCAGATAATGTGGTTGTGCACGTAAAAAGGACGTGTGAAAAGTAAATTTTTAAATGAATAAATGCCATGTTCGGTTTAATTCAGGGGCGAAGATGATGAAAAGAAGAACATCCAAAAATTCAAGGCTGGTGTGAGAAAGAAATTTATAAACAATGGATATCGCATTTGGGGCATTTTAGGAGATCAATGGAGCAGCACTGAAGGCTTCCCATCAGCAAAAAGGACATTTAAGCTCTCAAATCCTCTCTACTATGTTGCTTAAAACCTTACAAACCCCTTTGTTTTTCCTTTTTCTTTTTCGTGTTTTTCCAATCTGTACTTAAAATTGATGAACTGAATTATTTAATGAAAATAAAAATTTGACCAGCTTGTCTGCTGGTTTGATGATATGATATTTTTAAGTCCTTCGGATTTGAAATCTATGATGTCCGAAAATATTGTCAATTACTCGGATTCAATTGATGGTCTTGGATACTGTATAACATGCTCGAGACAAATTGCCTTAGTCGAAATACTAGTAAACTAAATCTTATTGATCGAGCACCAATTTATATGCACATGTCCTCAACAAACTATTAGACGAATGTTCAAGAACTCTTAAAGTTTTCAAGTGACTAGCAACTTGAACTTGAGTGCACTATACAATATACATTATTACCAGAAAGCAACAGCTAGAATTTCTTCATTTCATCTTGTCCTCTGCTTCTACTGCATCCTGGCACAATACTCGAACAAAATTCCATCAAAACAGCATCTAATGGCTTCCTTCGACAGGAAACCATCTCTGTCCCTGGCCAAGACGTATAGAATCGCCCATTCCGTTTTGCTTGCAAACCTACAAATGTAAATTTGGCTCAAAATCAAACAGAAAAAAAAAGCCGGTTTATAGCTTAAGGTCAGTTGTACAGACCATCCAAAGATGTCAAATGCTAGTCTGTTGCCTTCGGTCAAGTTCCACGATACTCCGAGCATTAGCTTATCGGGCACTGTCCACGCGTACTTGCTAAAAGCGTTCTCAAAATTTACAGGGGAGTACCTGCATAATTGAATTAAATATATAGATTCCCCGATAGCTANAGACCATCCAAAGATGTCAAATGCTAGTCTGTTGCCTTCGGTCAAGTTCCACGATACTCCGAGCATTAGCTTATCGGGCACTGTCCACGCGTACTTGCTAAAAGCGTTCTCAAAATTTACAGGGGAGTACCTGCATAATTGAATTAAATATATAGATTCCCCGATAGCTACCATATGAAAGATATAATTGTGCATACCTTCCTTCCGTGTCATAAGTTCCAGAATCGCTTCCATTCTTATGAATCAATTTAGATAGTCCTTTG
>CAIGRP010030322.1:0-18853 GCA_903798385.1 Fraxinus cuspidata
AAAATATACAATACTTATGCATAAAAATTATATATCTTTCGATTTGAATCTAATCATAGTATAATTCAAACAAAGTAAAGTCAAAATCAAAGGTAGTATAAAGATTTTGAACCAATTATTTCTTGTGACAATACTGATAACAATACACACACAAGTATTACGTGCTCTCAAGTTCCTTAATCTTGCTTGGCGCTAATATGGCCTTATGCTTATCCTACTCAACGGACTTTTTAAGAGAGAAACTCCAACTCTCTATTAAGACAGCACCACCTTAATATTAATCTAGGTAAAAAAAAAAAATTCAGTATCTTTATTACTTTTAGAGATACTTGTACTTTGGTACTGAATTTCATTAAGAGCTTAAAGCTCAACCATCATTCAAGTAACAACCAACATTATATTATTATGAAAGGATTATTGCTAATTTTATAATGTTGAAAATATCCACATATCAAATGACTTGTTGTTACCATTTGAACCCGTGAATTACTTGTTAAGTAATGACAAGTAAGGTTGCCATCATTGGTAAATCTTTTATTTTAAGAGTTTCAACCACATCTTACTCGAAGTATATACTACTAAAACACTATTTAGAGGTCTACTTAAGGGATCCATTCGATTTTCAATTGATTTAACATCATTTACGGAAATTATTCCACTCTTGATAAATTTCCTTTTGTAGTTATGTCTTAGACTCATATGTCTAGATATTTCATTGTATACCTCATTGTATGCTCTTTCTAATGTGTCTTGACTATCACACATGATAGATATCGAATATGTATATTCAGTCTCAAAGATATCTAATAAAGAAGATCCTTAAGCCACTCAATTTTTTCCCGGACGCTACAAATTCAGATTCCATAGTTGAGTGTGTAATATATGTTTGTTTCTTTGATTTTCAAGAAAGAACACCTCCTCTAATAGTAAACACATAACCAAAAGTCGATTTACTTTAAACTTGTGCTAGAAATCTAACTAGTATCAGTAAATCCTTCTAATATAGCCGAAAATTTAGAATATTGTAGACCTAAGTTCCTAATCTTCTTTAAATAGCTAAGAACTCTTTCAATAGCCTTCCAAAGTTCATTGCTTGAATTACTTGTAAACCTACTAAATTTATTAATTGCAAATGCTATGTCCGGTCCTGTGCATTGAACTGCTTACATAAGATTTCCTATCGCACTTACATACTCCAATTGAGTAATTTCTGTTACATCATTCTTTATAAGTTATACACTTGGATCAAGAGTGGTGTTAAATTTTTTTATATTCAAATGTTTGAACTTATTAATCACATTCACAATATAATGTTATTAACTCAAGTAGAAACTCCCATTGGTTTTTGTAACTTTTATAATCAATATGGTATCCACTTGTCTAAGATCTTTCATCTTGAATGTAGAACATAGAAACCTCTTCCTTTCTTTGATTTCATCTATGTGATTACTCATAATCAACATGTCATCAACATACAAGCAAATAAGGATTATACATGTATCACAAACTTTAGAATACAAACATTTATCTACACTATTATTTATGAAACCAAATGAATTAATAGCTAAGTCAAAATTTTCATGACATTTCTTAGGTGCTTGTTTTAGACCGTATAACAATTTCACTAGCTTACGGACCTTATGTTCATTTTCAAGTAGAGTAAACCTTTCGAGTTGTTCCATATAAACCTTCTCATCGAGATCTTCATTTAAGAATGCCATCTTGACTTCCATTTGATGAACATGCAAGTCATGTATCGAAACTAATGCGAATAAAATCCTAATTGAAATTATTCTAGCTATTGTTGTATATGTATCAAAATAATATATTCCTTCCTTTTGTCGATACCCTTTAACTACTAATCTAGTTTTAAAAGTATTAAGGGAATCATCAACATTATATTTTCTCCTAAACACCCATTTACATCCAATAGGTTTGGATTCGGGTGGTAAATCAACAAGTTCCCATATATTATTAGACACAATTGAATACATTTCATCTTTAATTACATCTATCCACAAAATGCTATCACGGGAAGCCATAGCTTCTATATAGATTTTAGAATCGATCTCCACTTATAGAACGAAAGGAATTGTTCTTACAACATTCTTCTCTTTTATTCGAGTGTCCTAGGTGTAGAATATTGATGAATTATGCCTTGTTGTTCACAATACAAATTAAATTCATTAGAAAAATATTCTCTTCCTCTATCACTTCTTAGATTTTTTTTTTTTTTTTACTTAAGTGATTTTCTACTTCATTTTTATATGTTTTAAACATATCAAAAGCTTCATGTTTATATTTCATTAAATAAATATGAATATATCTAGAGTGATCATCTATAAAGGTAATAAAATACCTATTTCCACCTCCAGTTATCATACTATTTAATTAACATACGTCTGTACGAAATAATCTAAAATATTAGAAGTTATATTTACACCTTGATAATGTTTCTTAGTCATTTTAGATTCTATACATGTATTACATTTAAATGCATCATTTTCATTATATGATATTAAGTCATTTTTTAACATTCTTTTAATGGTACTATTACATATGTGACATAATCTAGCATGACATAAAGTAAATGAATCAACAATATAAACAAAATCAATTTTATTAATAATTTTGTCATTATAAAGTTTGACAATTCCTTCACTAGAATAACATTTTCCAACAAATTTCCCATTTAGGGATAATACAAGTTTACCGGGCTCATAAATATTTTTTATGCTTTATTTTCATAAGAGATTATCACTAACTATGTTACTATTCATTTCAGAAACATGTAGTACATTTGTTAAAATAACGTTTTTCTTAAAAGTGAAGATAATCTCTACATTTCCTTTCCCAACCTTTTGGAGCATCATTCGTTACCCATTTGAATCTCTTGATCTCCATCTACTTCGTAATAGGTCTTGAATAAAGACTTATCATATGATACATGTACAGTTGCACATGTATCATAATACCAACCAAGAACTTTTCCCTTGATTGCATTGATCTCGCTTACAATGGCCACAATATTATCTTTTTTAATGGAGCTCACTCTTCCTTTAGAGTTGTTTTCCTTTCGGTGTCGACATTCCTTTGCATAATGTTTGGATTTCCCACATATAATGCAATATCCCTTGGACTTCTTCTTAAACTTGTTAAAGTTTTTAGAAGGTTTTCTCTTGATGGATTTATTTGAAGGTTCTGTCTTTTTCACTGCATTGGCTTTTGAAGTCCTTTCATAAGAATTGTCATTCTTATCTCTTGCTCTTAATTCTTCTTCAATTCGAAATTGTTTTTGCACTTGTTCCAAAGAATAATCTTCGGAACTATACATTATTTTCTTCCGATATCTTTTCAAGTCCTTGGGAATTTCACAATGATTGCTCCTACTTGGAAAGATTTAGTGATTTCAATTTTGATCACCTTCAATTTGTTGACAAAAATTTTTAACTAATGTACTTGGGGAAATGGGGAAATGTTATCAAGGAATTTGAAGTCAAAATACCTTGATATTAGAAATTTCTTAGTACCTTCTTCTTCGGCTTTATACTTGTTTTCCAAAGCATCCCATATTTCTTTTGCCGATGATGTATTTGTGTAAAAATCGTACAATCGGTCGAATAGAGCATTAAGAAAATGATCGCAGCATATGAGTTCATCCTCTTGACGCTTTTGTCTCTCCATTCTTACGGCTTCGGTATCTTCATCCATTAGACCCACAAGTGATGCCAATTTTAGATCAAAAATGTAGAAGATCTTCAACACTGTGAAAAGGAACTTCAACTTGTCTTGTCATCTTATGAAATTTGTTCCATCAAATCAATCTAGACAGACAAGATCTTGATTAATCAATTGTTCATCCCCATCGTAGTTTCGTTCTCCATTCTAGAACACCGTTTGAGATTGTTGTAATAAGATGTTTTCACACAAAAGGAGATGAAGATGAAACAAAGAACAAAAAATATGAACACCGGAATAAAGATGAAGGCTCATACACGAATATCGTTGTCCTCAAATGATATTTCCCCCTCTCGAATAGAATTTGATGCTTAAAGAGATATTGACAAATTGTTCAAAGGATTAATCAAGTCTTGTAATAGAAAAAAACCTAAACATTTAGTGTTTTCTACTGAAACTTCAAGAATACAAAACAAAATTTGAATATAAAAGGAAAGAGAGTTTGATCTGATTACACCCAAAGAATAATGCGGTAGTTGTAGCACAGTTTTGGGGTGTTGATTCCACAAGGAGATGGTTGAAATCCTTAAGGTACCAGAAGGATGATTGTTCTTTTGAATGTGTAGTAAAATTTATTGCTTGAGTGGAATTAAAATCAATGTTTGAGATAGTGAAGCGTTGGAATTTTCTCAATTGAATTGGATCAATCACATCAATAGTTCATTCTTTTTACTCAATTAGAGATGTTTTACCTAACTCTCTAACCGGAAGATATAACTTTAAAAATCAGTTTGATTCAATTTTAATCCTAGAATCTAGATTTCTTATAACACAATCGCACTCTATTTACTAGAATAAGATTCGAAAAGCAACCATATACACCTAGCATAAAGCAGTAATCAATCCACCAATAAAATAAATGAAATTAAAACTCAACAAATAGTTCAATTCTTCGATAGACAAAGCATAACTGAATCTAAAAAAAGTTGAATAAAAGTTAAGTCAATCTCAAAATAACCTTATGAAAAGAACATCTAAACCTAGGATTGTTTAGCAAAGAAAGATCAAATTACATGAATAACTGATGTAAAATCACCAAATCCAACCGAGTTCCTTCGTAGCTTCACCAAAATCTTTAGTTATTCATGAGAAATTCTTGGGCTCTAACGGATAAAGGATGTGTATGGAGGCGTTTCCTATGTTCTGGGATGTATTAGGGTTTTAATGTGCGTCAAAGATGTTGTTTCCATAAGTATTTCATTCATACAAGGAAACTAGAAAATCCCATTAAAAAACCAACTATGTGACCGCAGCATAGTTCAAAGACATGCGATCGCATAGAAGACTTGAATTGGGCACTAAATTTCTATGAAGGAGCCTATGCAACTGCATAGGAATAATGCTATGCGATTGCATAGTTTACTGCATTTCTCACTTGTTATGTTTTGGTCCCCGAACTCCTTTTCTCGTTTTGTGACCGCTTTTCCCATTTCTTCTTCTTCCAATGCTTAATTCCTTAGCTCAATTTGACCTCAACATTTTCGCATCTTCATTTTCTCTTCTGGTTCATCTTTTGGTTATTTACATCTTGGTCCCTGAACTTTGCTTTTCCTTTATTTTAGTCTTTTTTCCACTCGTGTCTCCTTATTTTCACTACAATCATCACGTTGTCCTGCAAAATGTAAATTACATAGAATTAAATTATATTTCAACATATTAATCAACAATTGTCCATGTTTTGAAAGTAAAATAAGTGTGTAAAAATGCATTTATCAAACTCCCTCAAACATGAACTATTGCTTGTGCTCAAACAAAAATGTAACTTAACTCTATATAAAACATGGTTTAACAACCTATCATGTCTTAGAATTGGAATTTAGTAATCAAACAAATGAACAATTACAACAGTGCAAAAATTATATCAATGTTCACCTGATACATGTATAACGTAACGTGTGTGTATTAAAACTCATGTCAATATATTAAGATCATGATTGGCTCAACACCATAGTAGTCAAATGCATCCTTACTTCAATCGAGAGATACAGATTTTCACTTAATTTTCTCGGGGTGCATCCTAATTTGAATTTATTCAATTTTATTCCTTATTCTCTCTTAGCTTGGGTAAATCTTACTATTACAAGTTCACACTTCAACAAGTCGAGATTCTCCTATATTTTTTATTGCTTCAACTTTTAAGATTAAACTAGGTTACTTGCCTCTCATCAAAGGTATAGTTATATCAATCGAATGTATGGGGCTTAATCAATGCAATTGTGTATTTTTTTTTTCATTATTCATGTTTTCTCTATATACTTTTTTCTCTTTTTTTTTCAAATATCTTCTCATTTGCTTTCTATATAATCTATGTAACGTATTTTAGGTCGATGACTCCCAAGTCAGATGACCATAGGGCACCAGCTTTTGTACCACCCTTACAGACTTAATCACCCGAGTTATACAAGCTGGAAGAGATGCTTTTATCACTTAAAGATTAGTGCAATGCCATTTTCTTTTAGATATTCAGTTTTTAAAACTAAGCTCTAACTTAAAACTTTCACCTAGTCTTCGTTTCATTGGTTTTAGAGAATCTACACAAGATACTTTTAATGCATGGAATCCCTACTCATCTCAATGTTTCCCTATTCCAGCTCAATCATCTTCAAACTACCCTATAGTTGGATTATGGATTAATATTATAGAGGTTACTTGGGTTTACTTACTATGTTAAGTTATTCTCTACATAATGAACCGAATCACTAACTCAATAAGTCAAACATGAATATCGTGCATAGAGAATGTCAGGTTTCACATAAACAAGTTTTGATTAATCTAATACTGCACTATTTTCATTATTCACCGTTCATACCTATTCCAATATGCAATATCATAACCGGCATATTTGTCAATCCCACGCAAGCACATAGAACTATAACTATAATCTAATGGTAGAAGATAAATGCTGAAAATAAATGAATAAAAACTACAAAATATATATATTTTTTAAGAAAAATTCCATAATGACTGCAATTCACAACAAACTCAATAATGAACTCTTCCCTAACCAAATCGGGCAATGTCCTTAATTTATCTATATCAATTTTAAAGAGAGAGATATTTACACTTATATTGCATAAACTTTTCTTCTTCTTCATATTGAAACTTTGATAGATTAAACTAAACTTATAAAATTATCATATTCATAAAAGTTCTCATTTCTCTCTTAGTACTTAATTTAATACATTTATTCATTAAAAGAGAGATATTTCTTAAGATATTTCTTGAGAAGATTTTTGAGCTACACTGTATTTATTTCTTCATCTTATCATTGAAACACTTTGATTGATTGAATCTAATTTTTGACTATCATATTCATCAAAGTTTTTCATCTAACACTTGAAATATCATTTATTACTATTCAGTAAAGTATTAGTCTCTCTTAGTACTTAATTTGTTTTATTATTTATCAAGAGAGAAATTTCATTGTAAAATCACTTTGATAAAGTGTGGGTCGTGTTGAAGTCCCTTAAAGATCAACATTGTATAAGGATCGGTGCTCTTTGTTGTAAGTCACCATGTGGGTCATATTGAGATCCCGTAAAGCTCAATAGTGTGGGTCGTCCCGTAAAGCTAAACATTGTGTAAGGATCGGTGCTCCTTATTTGTAAGTCACTGGAAGCATTGTAAATAATTGGATTGCACCACAAGTCAATAAACATAGTGAAAATGCCTTTCTCGTGCTGGAGAGCTTGGTAACGGAGAACATAGATCATTGCTTTGGATCGAACCTCCCCAGTTATATTGTTTGCATAATCTCTCTCTCTTTTACTTGTCGCTTTTATATTTGTGCTTACTATTTGAATTAATCTATTTAGTCTTTACTTGGTTGAATTTAGATTAATTCTTCGAAAAAGTTTTAAAAATCAATTCACCCCCCTCTTAGTTATCCATTCTTGGGCTATCAAATTGGAAATAATCGAAAAATTTTTAAAAACCAATTCCCCCCCCCCCCCCCCGTTAGTTATTCTTAGGCTATCATTCATCAATGTCTAACATGCCTACCAAAGGAATGGGTATCACCTGAATACTGAAGTAAATCAATATGGAGTCGAAACGATGGTTAACTTCAAAATTGCTCAATTGAAAAAAAATAAAGCAAGAAACGAAACCTAAAAACAAAACTAATATACAGAAAAGTAAAGTGGAGAACATACTTGTTTGATGTCAAGGATGGTATACAGGGTCTGCAAGAGGAACTTCTTCCACTGCAGGCACCTATTGTCCATACATTATCTTGAGACGTTGCCCATTCACTTTAAACACTCTACCATCGTTAGGATCCTCAATTTCAATTGCCCCATTTTTAAAAACTTGTTTTACCACGAAAGGGTCAGTCCACCTAGATCGAAGTTTTCCTGGGTGCTTATGAAGTCGAGAATCATACAAGTATACTTTCTGATTTGGTTCAAATGTTTTCTTATGAATGTTTTTATCATGAAATGCTTTCACTTTTGACTTGTAGATTTTAGAATTCTCATATGCATCATTTCTTAACTCTTCGAATTCAATCAACTGAAACTTCCTGAGCTTACCCCCTCTTCGAGGTCAAAGTTAAAGTGTTTGATGGCCCAATAGGCACGATGCTCAACCTCTACAAGTAAATGGCAGGGCTTTCCAAAAACAAGTCTATATATAAGGTGACATGCCTAAGGAGGTCTTAAAAGTTGTACGGTAAGCCCAAAAGTGCATCATTTAGTCTTACGGACCAATCTTTACGAATGGGGTTCACCATTTTCTCCAAAATTTATTTGATTTCCCTATTATCCAATTCTACTTGTCCACTAGTTTGGGGGTGATAAGCAGTAGAAATTTTATGAACAGCCCCATATTTTTCATTAGTGTTTCAAATCAACGGTTGCAAAAGTGTGTGCCTCTGTCACTAATAATAACTAATGGTGTGCCAAACTAAGACAATATATTTTCTTTAAGAAATTTAACAATCATTTTATTATCATTGACCCTACAAACTGCTGCCTCTACCCATTTAGACACATAATCTACAGCAACTATGATGTATAAGTAACCAAAAGAAGGTGGAAATGGTCCCATAAAGTCAATTCTCCAACAATCAAATACTTCTATTCCGAAAATGGGAGTTAGAGGCATCATATTACGTCGGGACACATCACCAAGTTTTTGGCACCTCTCACAAGATCTACAGTAGATATTAGTATCTTTAAGCAAAGTAGGCCAGTAAAAACTACATTGCAAAATTTTTGCAGCATTTTTTTATAGAAAAATGGCTTCCACATGCTTGGGCATGATAGAAATTTAGTACTCTAGGTATCTCCTCATCAGGGACACAACGTCTTAAGATTTGATCAGAGTAGTATTTAAATAGACATGGGTCATCCCAATAAAAATTACGTACCTTAACCATGAACTTTCTCTTATTTTGTACACTCCACTCTATTGGGATTTCACCCGTAGCCAAGTAATTGACAATATGAGCAAACCATGGTAGAGAAGAAACAGAAAACAAATTCTTATCTGGGAATTCATCTCTGATTGATTAGGTGTTAGCGTTGTCCTCAAAGGTTAGCCTCGACAAATTCTTCCACCGCGTTCTTCACTCCTTTTTTGTCTTTTATGGTAATATCAAATTCCTACAAAAGTAAAATCCATCGTATTAAACGTGCCTTAGCATCGTTCTTCGCAAAAAGGTACTTAAGGGTTATATGATCTGCTAAAATTATAATGAGAGAGCCAATCAAATAAGAGTGAAACTTATCAAGAGCAAAAACTACAGCCAGTATCTCTTTTTTAGTAGTGGAATAATTCATTTGAGCATTGTTGAGAGTTTCACTAGCGTAGTAGATTACAAAAGGCTTACTTTCTCTTCGTTACCCAACAACAGCACCTACTGCATAATCACTTGCATCACACATAATCTCAAATGGAAATGTCGAATCAGGTGGCTGCATTATGGGTGCTGAAGTTAGCTTGTCAATAGCATTTCAAACGCCTCTTGGCAAGCTGGTGTCCATTCAAAACTGGCATCTTTGACTAAGAGGTTACGTAATGGTCTAGATATGGATGAAAAGTTTTGTATAAACCTTCTATAAAAACCCTCACGGCTAAGAACTGATCTAATACCTTTTGTTCTCCTAAGTGTAGGCAATTCAGAGATTAATCCAATCTTGGATTTATCAACATCTATCCCTTTAGGTGAAATTACATGTCCTAAGACAATACCTGAAAGTACCATAAAATGGCACTTCTCCCAATTCAAAACTAACCCGTATTCCTCACATCGGGTTAAACTCTCTTCAAATTCAACAAGCATGTATCAAAAGAGGTTCCAAAAACAATTAGGTCATCCATGAAAACTTCTATGCAATTTTCCATCATGTCACTAAATATGCTCATCATGCATCTTTGAAAAGTAACAGTTGTGTTACATAATCCAAATGGCATCCTACGAAATACATAGGTACCAAAAGGACAAGTAAATATAGTCATTTCCTAGTCTTGTAAAGCTATTTCAATTTGATAATAACTAGAATAGTCATCCAAGAAACAGTAAAAGGGATGGCCATCCACATGCTCCAGAATTCGGTTCAAAAAGGGAAGAGAAAAGTGGTCCTTGTGTATGGCAGTATTTAACTTCCTATAATCAATGCACATACGTCATCTAGTCACTGTCTTAGTGGGAACTAATTCATTCTTTACCACTGTGACACCTAAATTTTTAGGGACCACTTGTGTTGGACTAACCCATTTACTATCCAATATCTCATTATTCACAACTTCTTTTATTGTGGCGTTTAACCTATGCTATGGGTCTCTTTTAGGACTTGTTCCCTCTTCTAAGTGAATCCTATGTGAACAAATTAAATGATTAATATCCTTAATGTTATCTATGGTCCAAACATTCAATTCTAAAGATATAATTACAGGAAAAGTATCACCTGGTTTAAGAAACACATGTTTCAGTTCTGAGTACAGGGGTTTCAACTCAGGTTTGGGACTCTTAATGCTTGATGGTTGTTGTCCTCTAGTTCTTACTGGCAATTCTTCAAACTTGGGCTGCCATGATGATGTCCCATAATCCTGAAATTTTGCAAAAAGGCACAAATGTTAGCATATTCCTCATGATCATAACATGCTAGAATTTCAGAATTTAAAAGAAAAAAGTTCAAATGGTCAAAATCAGCAGTTGTAGATGCTTTCTCCTGAGTGAGTGCATCAATCATGTATGTTTGATAGCATTCATCATCCTTCCATGGATACTTAGTGATATGAAAAATATTGACTTCTAAATTCATATTCCCAAATGACAACTTCATTAAACAATTCCTGCAATTTATAAGAGCGTTAGATGTCGCAAGGAAGAGTCTACCAAGAATGATAGGCATTTTAAAATCAACATTTATGTCAACCTTCAAGTCTAGAACTTAAAAATCAACATGATAATAAAATTTGTCAATTTGTACCAAAACATCCTCAACTACTCTTGTAGGTCTTATGGTGGATCGATCAACCAGTTGTAAAACTACAGATGTAAGAAATAGTAGGATAACCAGGGTCCTTATACTTTAGTGAAAATCCTTTGCTCTATCACGACGCTCACTTGCTCAGTCAAGAAAGCAATTTTCTTGACATGGTGCTTTCTCTTCACAGTGCACAAGTTTTCAAGGGCTTTAGCATATGTAGGAACCTGAGAAATCACATGCAAGAGAGCTAGATTGATTATTACATGTTTGAGGTGTTCTAAAATCTCGTTATGTTGTCCGGCGGCTTTTAGTGTAGGTTTAAGAGTTTGAGAGAGATGTACTCTAGTTGGGTGTTCCACTACCTCTTCACTATGACTACTCTCTTCAGAATTACTAAACTCATTTTCATTTTCCTTAGGCTTAGGGATTTGTGCTATAACTTTCCTAGTTCGAGTAGTGATGGCATTTACTTCCTTTAAGTTTGTTTTCTTCTGAACCTGAAGTTTGTGCCTTATGTTGCCCCTTAGGATTTGGTTGAGCTTAAGTTGGAAATTTCCCTCGTTCCACTACAACTAAGGCATTGGTCAATTTAGACATGATTTTTCATTTCCTTTCTTTCCTCAAAAACTTGGTTAATCATAGTCTCAAACTTCTGATTTGTCTTACCTTAAGCCTCTATAAATGCATGTAAAGTGTCTTCGAAAGAATTCCTAGAGGATGTAGGTTGATATGAAGGTATAGTATAAGCTCTATTTTGCTGAGCAGGTTGCTGGTTTTCAGATTTTCAGCTAAAATTGGGGTGATTCCGCCACCCTAGATTGTATGTTTCAAAGAGATGAGCATATGGCTTTTTGTAAATGCCTAAAATATTACAGTGTTCCTCATAACTCCCCTACCCTCATCTCAGCTAGAGTAGTACACTCGTGCGCTGGATGATTAGTTCCACCATCATGTGGGTCATGACCTATTAGTACTATCAGTGGCGCTAGGTCCAGTCCAAGTGTGAGGTTTTTCATCTAGGTCATCTAAGTACTCTATGGCCTCATCCGGATCTTTTTGCAAGAACATGCCATTACACATCAGCTCAACAATTGACACTCCCTAGGTGTCAATCCTTCATAAAAATGGCTCACAATACGTCAACTCTCATAACCATGGTCGGGATAAAGGGCTTATAACTCTTTGTATCTTTCCCATGCTTGGTACAAGGTCTCGCTATCTTTTTGAGTGAATGAGGAAATTTACTTCTTAAGAGCACTAGTCTCATGATGGAGAAGTATTTGTTGAAAGAGGCTTGAGTCATTTCAGCCCAATTTTCAATCGAACGTGGTCTCAATGAATACAGCCAGGTTTTTGATTGCTCTTTAAGTGAAAATGGGAAAAATTTGATCCTGACTGCATCCGTTGTACCATGTTGAATATGGAAGGTTGCAACCACCTCCTCAAACTCCCTAATGTGCACGTACAGGTTTTCATTTTCAAGTCCATGAAAAGTAGGAAGAAGTTGAATCATTCCCGGTTTAAGAACCATGCGTGGCATATTAGGTAGGAACATAATGCATGATGGTGTAGATGTGCGTGTGGAATGAAGATAATCCTGTAGAGTTCTATAAGGTGCATCCTCATGCTCACTATTAGTCATGGTGTTGTGTAGTGTGGTGTTCGTGGCAATTGATACAGCGTCAAAGATAGGTTAGAAAGAGATTCAAACACTGTAGGAGGTCCTTCGATGAATTCTCCTTACTCGCCTCGATTCCTGCTCATAAAACACGAAAACAAAACTACGTGAGAATAGAAAAATAATAATGAAGAGAATTAAATTAATTAAAGAGTAATAAAGGAATGATGTCACCCTTTTCAGTTAATCCCTTAGTTTCTTATACAGTCTCTCCCCGACAACGACCCCAAAATTTGGTTACGGCCAAATAAAAATGCGTTAGTTGTAGCACAGTGGTTTTGATTCCATAGGGAGATAGTGGAAATGCTTAAGGAATCCAAAACAATGATTGTTCTTTTGAATGTGAAGTAAAATTTATTGCTTGAATGGAATTAAAATCAATGTTTGAGATAGTGAAGTGTCGGAATTCTTTCAATTGGATTGGATCAATCACATCAATAATTCATTCTTTTTACTCAATTAAAGATGTTTTACCCAACTCTCTAACCGAAAGATATAACTCTAAAAATTAATTTAATTCAATTTTAATCCTAGAGTCTAGATTTTCTATAACACAATCGTACTCTTTTTATTGGAATAAAATTTGAAAAACAACCATATACACCTAGCATAAAGCAGTAATCAATCTACCACTAAAATAAATGAAATTAAAACTCAACAAACAGTTCAATTCTTCGATAAACAAAGCATGACTGAATCTATGAAAATTTTAATAAAAGTTAAGCCAATCTAAAAAAAACTTATGAAAAGAACGTCTAAACCTAGGATTGTTCAGTAAAGAAAGATCGAATTACATGAATAAATGATGTAAAATCACCAAATCTAACCGAGTTCCTTCGTAGCTTCACCAAAATCTTTAGTTCCTCATGAAAAATTCTTGAGCTCCAAGAGATAAAAGATGTGTATGGAGGCATTCCATGTATTCTGGGACGTATTAGAGTTTTAATATGCGTCCAAAATGTTGTTTCTTTAAGCGTTTCAATCATACAAAGAAACCAGAAAATTGCATTAAAAAACCAACTATGCGACTGCACAGTTCAGAGACATGCGGTCGAATAGAAGAATTGAATTGGGCATTGGATTTCTCTGAAGGAGCCTATGCGACCGCATAGAAAAAATGTTATGCAATCGTATAGCTTGGTGCATTTCTCATTTGTTGCGTTTTGGTTCTCGAACTCCGTTTCTCATTTTGTGATCGCTTTTCCCACTTTTTCTTCCAATGCTTAATTCCTTAGCTCAATTTGATCTCAATATCTTCGCATCTTCATTTCCTCTTCCGGTTCATCTTTTGGTTATTTGCATCTTGGTCCCTGAACTTTACGTTTCCTTCATTTTGGTCATTTTTCCACTTGTTATCCTTATTTCTGCTACATTCATCATGTTGTCCTGCAAAATGTAAATAATATAGAATTGAGTTATATTCCAACATATTAGTCAACAATTGTCCATGTTTTGGTAGTAAAAGAAGCGTGTAAAAACGCACGTATCATGATCATTTTGTGGAGTGGAATTTGATCTCAAGTAGTTTGTATATATTTGTATTGATAATTAATAACCTATTTATAGACCTTAATCAGTACTACACGAAATGGTGCCAAAACATGATGAAAAGTGGCAATTTCCATCAAATAAAACCAAATTTCAGTTTGAAAAACCAACCAACGACTTGTTTTTAACTCTATGTGACTGCATAGAACAAATCTATGCGGCCGCATAGGTTGTTCAATGGCAGGGCGTACAAGCTCTACAAACCAACATGTGGCTGCATGCCTCCATGGCCTAAAGTTTTGGCTCTCTATTCCACTTTTTGTACCTCACGCTTTTTTATTATTATTGATTTTTTTAACAACAATTTCAACAATGACTTGCTAAACAAGTGATTACCCATTTCTCTCACAAACCACGTGCCATTGAACAATTCCTCTATCTTATATTACATTTTAATAAGAGCATATTTAACATAACAATGTGAGTAGTACATATAAAATATAAAATGAAAATAAAGAGAGTATCATATCTAGTGAAGATGTGAATTTCACTAATTATGAACCACATGTAAGGAGATATAATATAAAAAAAAAGAGTAGAGATAAATTATAAAAATTATATGAACACATTTTTGAATGAAGATAAATTAAAAAAAATTAAGTGGATGATATGTATAAAAAATTATATAGACATCCAACATTTAAGTAATTTATGCAAGTAAGCAACACCAATGTAATACTTGACTAATCAAGGAATTCAAATAAAATTGAAAATTACAAACCTTATTTTTTTGTCGGACCCGAAACACATATGATACCTGCTACATGCACTCACTGAAGGGCTAAGGTCAAACCCCAGTACAATCAGATATACATAGTAGTCAATCAAGAGCACCTGATAACACAGTTATAAAACATGTAACGAAAACACACCATAGGATAATACACAGACCTTTTCAACATATGCAACATATAGAGAATAGCAATTAACACCAAATTAATCGAATAAATGGTCAACATATGCAGCCAATGCATAAATGACCCCAAGAAAAGATTTCAACACAATTATCTTACCCCATTTCATGTAGTTCATATCTAAAGAAGACCTCTCTCCTCCAATTGCCAACAATACTCACTAGATTGATCACTCCTCATGCCTAACTAGTAAACAACTATGATTTTTAATTCAATGAGATGTTTCACTACGCAATCTCTTTCAGATTAGGTAAATAATAAGTATCCACACAATAGATGTAATAGGAGTATCACTCTCTCACTATATCTGATCAGAATTCTAACAGGCTGAGGATTCCAAAATATTTAATCACCTTATCTCTCATGATCTAGATGTCATTTTTATCCACACCTCCGTCTATGTTACCAATGCACCCTCAGACATCTACACTCTATATTATCAGTTGACATACTTACTGTTAATACACCTACTAAAGTGAGAACATACCTAGTTTCAAACCTCACAATAACAACCACAACCAATATACATGCTAGCATAATATGCATTGTAACATGATCACTTATAAAGTGTCAAGACTTATCACAGCTATAACATCGATTATCATTCGCTCCTGACTTAGACCTATCTCAACTTCTACCCTTATTTTTACCACCTTTATCATTCAACTCACTACTATCTTGATTTTCCCGATTCCCACCATGCTAAGCTTGACATCAACCTCTCATCATGTGAACCTCACAACTATTTTCCTTTATTTTTCAGCTCTCAACCCCATATTTGTATTTCTTAAAGAGTCTATGACAATATCCAGTGTTAAAATGTCCTTATCATACTTAATAGCATTTTTCACATTTTTATAAGACCTGAAATAGCATTCAACAAGATCATAGCATTGTATTATTCAGACTTTTTTTCACAACTTTTATAATATTTTGAATCATTTTGTTAAAGATATTCATATTGCCATCTAAATCTTTAGAGTTGTCAATTTTGAGATTGAAGAACTTTTAATTAGAAAAGAAAATTTGGAGTGGATTTTAACAAATAAAGATCGTCCAATTTCTTCCAAAGCTTCTGTGTAGAATCGTATTTACCAACTTTTCTTAAAATAGCATCCTAAAATAGTAGAAGTATAAGCTAATCCATCATTTTCCTTTTTCTCATCTTCAGTTAAAGTTGCAAGGAAATTGCCATCAATTGCTTTAGAAACGTTTTGTTGAATAAAAATATCTTTCATCTTTTGGTACCAAATTGGAAATTCATCTTTGCCATAAAAAAAAACACAACTCAAAACATGTTGTCCTTTTTACTCAAAAAATGCACAAAACACATAATGCAAAGAAGCAACAAGCAATGCAATTGCACAAAATAGCTAATCAAACTTTCCTAAGGTCACAATATACCCTGTTTTAGATTTTTATAGTTTCGTGAGATTCACAATCTCATATCAAAGGAATGGTCAAACAAGTAAAGTCGAGTGATAATTCTAAAAGAATAATCAATGCAACAAAAACTTAACCAAAGAACCAAAAGCATAATCACGAAGAATTTAAGATACGAATTAGAAAATAATTACCTAGGTTTAGCAACAAACAAATATTACCCCCACACGATAACCTCAAAACTAATATCACCCTTGACAATGACTTCTAATATGAAAAGTAAATGGCTATCACACATGATAGCCTTTACTGTAATAATAATAGAGAATAACATGATATCAAGCGAACAAATATTTCGATCCGTAAATTTAACGTGAGATACGAACTTTTAGAGCTACCACTATTCGACCTAAAGCTTTCAGCAACTGTAGCAATGCAGCAACAAGAATTACAACTGAACGACTAAGGGTAAAACTGTCTAGAATTAGCGTATTGCTCGAAATAGAAAACGAACACCACTAGTAGTAGGTCTGCGAAACTTTAGGAACAATTTGTCTTCAGTACGTTTTCCTGAAAAGCCTCCATGCATCCTCATGCATGACATAGCCCCTATACGTGATCTTCATGCGCCATCACGCTAAGGTAGCCCCTCGCCTTTCGGTGGCTTCGCCCCATCATCTGAAGTCAGAATATGGTCTTCGTTTCTCCACTGAATTCTGGATTGGCTAAAAAATGGATTTACATATTTAATTTTGATGGATTTCAACTATTTTTTAATCTTTTTTTCTGCTACTTTATACCAAATTTCATTCTGATAGCAATTGTCGATCAAAATAGCTCCCAAATGATCTTCAATAATGGTGCAAAGCAGTTATGTTTGATCAACCACGAGGTCACTCCAACAATTGAAACTTCAATATAAAACGCTTGTGTTACCTCATGTTTATTAGCTCACAAATGACTCAATTCCACAATTGATTTTCCATGAAAAATGATGATAATTGTTATAACTCACAAAGAAGGAGAAGGAAGGAAGATACCGAGCAAAAGCTCATTAAGAACAAGAAAGCAACGGCCTCTTTTTCTCTCTATTGCAACTATTGTGTGTCATGATTTTCACTCAACAAAGGAGGCATCCCATATATAGTTTAGAGCAAGATTAGGATAACAATTAATGGGCTAAACAAGGCACAAAAGGGTCCCCACAAGTGACTGAATTTAGCATCTAATTTTGGGTCCCATCTCGTGGTATTGATCACTTATTTCAATTCTCGACTGAAACTTATGAAATTAAACATTTATTGATACAAAATAGTCCGGACTTGTTGGGTGTCAACCAAAAATCCAAAAACATGAAAACATTTTTCAATGAAGACAAATTAAGGAATAAGTGGAATGACTAGAACTCCTTCCACCTCTGGATGTATAAAAAATTATTTAGACATCCTCCATCCTTCTTCTTGGGCAGCAAAAGCTCCAAACATTTAAAACATTTGTAGACTTTCCCCAAACTTTTGATTTGTTGCAGTTGTCACCCCTAACTTTTCCAACCATTTCATGTGAGGCCCTTTTGGATGGTTTCCATCTATTTTTCCGTCAGTTGACCTAAAAAATAAATTTGGCCACATTTTAATCGATTTTAAAAGGGCAAAACAATAATTTAATATTTTTTCCATAAAATAAATAAAAACGTAGATCAAAAACCAAAAAAGTAAAAAAATAAAATGAAAAATGAAAAACTATCTTCTTCATCAACAAACCCCAACCCTAACAAAACCCACTACCACCGTCCACAGCTGTCGCCGCCACCTCTCCCTCCACCGGATTACAATAAGATACGCCCTTTCCCCTTCATTTCTATCATCAAAATTGAAAATCGAACCACAACAACCCAATAGATCTTGAATCGGATATTCTCATTTCCAAATTTCTCTTTTAAAAATCCATTTAATTCCCAAATAAGTTCTGATTTTTCCCTGTTCGAATATTTCACTACAGCCACAAATCTTGAACCAGGTCTGATTTCAGCACAAGACCATTAATTGCTCCCCTTCTCAAATTTTGGCTACTAAAAAGTAGGAGTGAAAGTTGAAGATCCAAATATAGATTCAACAAGTCTGACAGTTGGGCTTTGATTTCTTTGTCTAAGTTGGGCT
>CAIGRP010030326.1:0-11419 GCA_903798385.1 Fraxinus cuspidata
CAGAAATCCTAACAATCCAATCACATAATCTTCTCTACAATTTTTATTTGAGGTCGTTTATTTATTAATTTGAGTTTGGTATTTTATTTATTAGAATTTCGCTTAGAAAACAAAACTTGATTTGACCATTGGTTACGATTTTAATTTAAATTGAAGTTAGGATAGTTTAAAAATTTATAGTAGATAATAGTCTCTGTGGGACGATATTCGGACTTGATAAATCCACTTTTTTACTTGTCACAATCCGTACACTTGCGGAATTTCAACGAACAATATACATGAAGGAGCAATAATTGAATCAAGAAATACATCATTTTTTGAAGATATTTTTCCGTATAGGAACAAAAAAATGAAAGTCCAAATAACTTATAACACTACAAATGACACTTCAAATGAGGAAGAACCAAAATGTAGTAAAAGGGCTAGAATATCTACTTCATTTGGTCAAAATTTTCTAACATATATGGTAGAAAATGAACCAAAGATTTTCGATGAAATAATGTCTACACCGAAAGCACCGCATTGGAAAGAAACTATCAATAATGAGAGAGATTCTATAATATAAAATCATACTTAGGAGTTAGTTGATTTAACTCCGAGGAATAAGCATTTACAGTGTAAATAGATTTTCAAAATTAAACTTAAATCGGATGGATTGACAAATATAAGACTAGATTGGTTGCCAAAAGATGTAGACAAAAAGAAGGACTTGACTTCTTTGATGCCTACTCACCTATAATTAGAATCACATCGATAAGGTTGTTAATTGCTGTTGCAGTATTACATTACTTTGAAATTCATCAAATGAATGTAAAGATGTCATTCCTAAATGGTAAGTTAGAAGATGAGATATATATGGAACAACTCGAAAGGTTCGTCTCTCATAATCACAAATAAAAGGTTTATAAACTAGTTAAATCCTTGTATGGATTGAAACTAGCCCCTAAACAATGTCATCAAAAGTTTGATAACATAATTTTGTCTAATGAGTTTAAGATAAACGAGTGTGACAATTGTATATACATTAAAGGGAAAATTAGGACCATTACCCTAAAAAAAAGGAAAAATAGAAAAATAGTTTAAAAACTAATTGAAGTTATTAACCCCGTAACCAATACGGTCAAAACCTCCAAAATCTCCAACCTTATGCATAGGGAGGTAGAAAACAGAGGAATACAAATGGAAAGGGAAAGCAAATTACTATTGAAAGGAGGACTAGAATAAGAAATACCCTAACTAAAATACTATTATGTCCACTCTCCAAACAACCTCTCAGACTGTGTAGAAAACAAATTATGTAATTATCCCATTAGGGTTTCATATCAGTTTATTAATGGAATTCATCGTCTTGTGCCGCCAATGGATGGAAAGATATTGATTTCGATGAAAGATTCAATTTCGAAGAACTGATGGATGCAACCAAGTAAAAAACTTATAGGCAGGCCTCGAACACGAGTGAATCTATTGAGATTATGGGTTAGGATTTTGGTACTAGAGAATGGGAATCAAAATTCCCAATTTGATTATCAATTCCATGTTTGTTGTTTTGTTTTATACATGTGATTATTGGGTGTTTAATTATTATGCATAGGGCTGTAAATGAATTGGATATGGATCGGATCTCCCTATATCCGATTCGATCCAATAAGAGAATTATCTGATTCGATCTGATCCGATAATTTAACGGATATTTGATTGTTAAATCCATATTCGATTTGCTTGTTCTCAGATATCCGATCCGATAATCCGATCCAAAACTAATAAAAATTGGGAAAATTAATGTTTTATATTCTTTACAAAATTTCGAACTAACTTGAGGCCCACTTGTTTTAATTAGCAAGCCTAATAGTGACTTCTACCATCATGATATTCCTTTTTAAAGGAGAGGTCATTTTCTAATTTTCTATTGACATTCGATGTGGGATAAGATAAAATTGAATTTCAATTCTCACGTTGACAGGAGATATCAAAAGTACAATCATCAAAAAGAATAGAGAAGTAAAATATTTTTCAATTATACTTGATTGCACACTATATATAAGTCATGAAGAATAATATCTCACTTACTACGATATGTAGATATCTTAGTAAGTCCATTTAAAATAGAAGAGTTTTCTTTTTGAGNAAATAAACAACAACAATAAATTTAATTAAGAAAAATATAGATATTTATTTACTTTAAATTAGTAAACTACAAATAAAAAAATGGATTGTTTTTATAATATTTTACATTTATGTGTATATTTATTTATTCAATTTGACAACCGATTTGATACTGATTCGACCCCGGTTCGACTTTTTGAATCTCGACCCTTTTCCTTTTCCGGGTTAATGCTTGGGTCGATTTTTATAACATTGGTTGAAATCAACTTTTTTTTTTTTCAAATTTTCCAATTCGTAAACAAGTTTAATAATTATACATTTTTCAATTTTTTTAATATTTTTAATTTGATTAGTTTTTTATTCTAAATTTATTTATTTATTCATTTATTTATTTTAGTGACAAATAATATGCTATAAAAATATTTTACCTACTCAATTATTTATAACAAATCAAATCGGATTGTTATCGGATATGATTGAATTATATTCATATTTGATCCATTTAGCTAACGGATTATCGGATTCGGATCTTGATCGGATTCTCGGACTGAGACCCTAAATTCATCTCCCATTAATTTCAACGGATTCGAATCAAAATCCAAGCAATTAACAGCCCTAATTATGCATATTTATGATGTGTTTGTCTATGAATGTCCTAATTATTCTTCCAGTTTGGCATATATAAATACTTTTTTTAAAATTAATTTGTTTTCCCCTTTTTTTGGTTGCTTAAGTTTATTATTTCTTAAACAATCTCGATTTAGTTAATGGGTACAAAAGACTCAGAGGGATATGTTGACAATATGTTAATGGCAAACTCATGTTTTAATGAATGCAAATGTCATGTTTTGTTACTTGTATATCCTTTTATGAAGTCTCAATTGAAACTAAAGGCTAGTGTTTGTTGTAATGTTTTGAGCGACCTTTTGCTTGCAGAGTTAGCCTTGGTGGAGTTGGATAAGTGGTTGAATTTGCATAAAATGATATATTTTAAAGTTTTGATTAAGTGATGTCACTATTTTGAACAAAACTTTGTTACTTTTGTAAAATGTAGTGCAAGGCTTTTTCAAGGCATAGAAGCTTGAAGATGCAATGAGAATTTTTAAGAAAATGCAGAGTAATGGGATCATTCAAAATGCATTTAATTATGGGGTTTTGATTCAGGGGCTTTGTAAAGGGAAGATCGATAAGGTTGGAGGACGCTTACAAACTTTGTATTAAGATGTTGGAATAATGTCACTTTTTAATAAAATGTGTCCCTTTTCCAGTTGTCTTCTCAACAAATTCAGATTATATATTGTTGCATTCTCAGCTGTTACATATGTTTCATCCGGATCACCTTTTGACGATCAACCAGTTTCTAATACCATCACTTCTATCCCTTCTTACCCCATTTTAGACATAGCAAATATTAGAGCATCTACTTGTGCATATAACATGTTTCATAATGTAACTTTGCGTTAGGGTCAATCATTCCTGAATTAGGGTTGAAAAGCACATAATCTAAAGAAACCCTATTGGGATCATCTTTGTAAACAAAATAAAGGTATGTATTGATCCAAATATGTGCCTTTGTAGTTGCCAAAAACTGCAGATACTGAAGCATTATTTCATTGAATTCGCTTCGAAAACTTCCCGATGAAGGTGGATATGATACTTCAAGCACTTTTTTGTTACTTTGTTTTTAGTATTTCTCACTTTTTTGAATTTTTGCCACTTATTTTTAGTATTTATCCATTTTTTGAATTTCTGTCACTTTTTTAAAAAAAAAAAAATTTATCACTTTTTTAATTGTTTGTTACTTTTTTTGAATTTATGTCACTGTTTGAGTGAAAAACATCACTTTTTAATAAAAGTGACTTACAATGACATTTAATTTTAAAAAGTGATATTTTAAAATTTTGATTGATGTTTTGTTACTTTTTTTTAGTGTGTCACTTCTTTGGATTTTTATCGTTTTTTGAGTGTTAGACACTTTTTTCTGTCACTTTTTCGAAATTTCTATCATTTCTTTTATTATATATTACTTTTTTTTTTATTTTTGTCCCTTTTTTCTATCACTTTTTCTAAAAAATTTGTATTTGTCACTTTTTTAACATCTGTCACTTTTTTGAATTTGTCATTTCTTTTGAATTTTGTCATTTTTTTGTGTGTTTTCATTATTTTTATTTTCTGTCATGTTTTTGAATTTCACTTTTTTAAAAATTTATGTTACTTTTTTGAATTATTGTCTAGTCACTTTTTTTTTTGAATTTTCATCATTTTTTTTAGTGGTTGTTATTTTATTAAAATTTCTATCACTTTTTGAGTGTCAAACGTTACTTTTTAATAAAAGTGATGGTTGCATGTTATTTTTAATAATAAAAAAAAAGGGGACATTGTGTCCCTTTTTAAAGTTAGGTGTTACTTTTTTATATTAAAAAGTGACATAGTATTTTTTACTTAATTTTAAGGGTATTTTTGTAAGTTACCCTGAAATATACACCAAATGCTTATATGATTGTATGTCTATATGTAGACGACATGTTGATAATTGTCAATAGTCACGAAATAAGGAAAAACACTAAGAGAATGTTAACAAAATATTTTGATATGAAAAACATGAGTGTGGTTGATGTAATATTAGGAATTAAGATATCTAGAACATCAGAAAAAATTATGTTTTCCCAATATCACTACATTGAGAGTATACTTAAAAGGTATAATGTACTTGATGAAAGTCATGTGTAAACCCCTATAGAAACAAGTTTATACTTAGTCAAAAATACGGGTGAATGTGTATCACAACTAAAGTATTCACAGGTTGTATGCAGTATTATGTATATTACAAACTGCATTCAATCGGAAATAGCATTTACTGTAAATACATTTAGATTCACAAGTAATCCAAGCCATGATCATTGGAAGACTTTAAGAAGGGGTTCTTAGGTACTTGAAGTATACTTTAACCTATGGAGTACACTTCACAAAATATCCCCGGTATTAGAAGGATATTACTATGCGAATTGGATATTCAATATAAAGGATTCTATGTCTACTAGTGGTTATGTATTTACCATGGTGGAGCTGCAATATTATGAAAATCGACAAAGTAAACGTGTATAGCTCGATCAACCATGGAATTAGAGTTTATTGCTTTGGACAAAGATGGGGAAGAAGCAAAATAGCTTTGTGACTTCTTGGAAGAGATTTCATGTTGTCCTAAGTCAGTACCTGCAATTAGTATACATTATGATAGTTAACCAGCCATTGAAAGAGCTTAAAGCAGCATATATAATGGTAAATCTAGATATATACATCGTAGACAAAATATCATTAAGTAACTGATCTCTAATAGTATCATCTCTATAGATTATATGAAATCAAAGGAGAAAATCACGGATCCACTAACTAAAGGTTTATTGAGAAATCAAATACATTGCCTATCAAAAGGAATGATATTAAAGCCGACTACGTAAAGATCTTTATAATGGTAACCCTGCCTTATTGACTGGAGATCCCAAGATCTTGGTTCAAGGGGACGACTAAGTTATGAAGATTCAATAGTCCACTTGGAAAAATATTTTCTAACTCATTCATATGATAATTAAAGTGCTTTCTGCATAATGTTAATGTTAAAATATCATTTAAATTATTCTTATATCTTGATTATGTTTAGTGGAGTAAGGCAAATTACTCTTAATAGGAGGTTACCTATGTCAGTGTAAGGTGGGGCCGCCTCAATGAAAATTGTTTAAAAGCTGAAATTTTCTAAACACTTATGAAATCCAAGAGTGGTTCAGGGTCAAAATGAATCAAATTATGAGAACCATAAACAATTTAGGAAAGACATATTGTGAGTATTATTGTCTTGGTTACAAAAACTACTAAATGATTCAAAACATCATGTTCACAAATTAGCCAATTAAATCTGATAGTATTTCACTAAGGAAGGTTAAAGGTCGGAAGCTACCTTACCTGATGCACATTTTTCTCTTTTCTCTCTACAGTATATCATATTTCTGTATAGCATGAGCATATTCGAATTTTCATTCATATGAGGATTGTTGGAATTTGGTTTAGAGAATGAAATTAAGTATAAAAAAATGACTTTTGTGTCAATTTCGACCAAATATTCGAACTTGATTCGATAGTCAAATTATGAATATATATAGACTAACTTGTTCTACTCGTCGACTAGATTGTCTTAGTATATTTGAAATTTCAAAACTAATTTCGGATGAATAAGAAATTGTGGTCCAAAATTGAATAGAAAAGATGATGCACGGGTTGGAAAATGACTATCTTCATCGCTCGTCTATCGATGAAACAGTCGCTCGAGCGACAGTTTAGCGACATGTTAGTGAGAGAAGCTTTGATGAAAAGGTGTCACTGTCGCTCGAGCGAGGGGTCAGCGACAGGCTAGCGATGCAGCTTCTGTGCTTCTGTTTTTACCAATCGAGCATTAGCTGGGTGATAGGCTAGCAAAAATGAGGTTACTTTTATTCATTTGTTCTATACTCGAACTTTAGGACCTCTAACTTGCTACTCGACACTTTGATTTTTAAAAATTCTTTTACAACAATAATTTTGTCAAAAGATTGCCAACAACTTTAAAACCTAACAAACTCCTTTTTTAGCATTATGTGACAAAATATGTATTACAAATCAAAGTCAATTCAATCTAATCTACCCAAAACTGACTGATTCGACTGAAGCTAGTCTTTCCTTTTGTCCAACATGTTCCATAAAAAGAACAACTCAAATACTAAGTGTATAAGCACGTGAAATAGTAACAAAAATAAACCTTTTGAGACACTTCATAAATTCAACCACATACCAGCTAAATTAAGATATAAATTAAGATACCACAACCACACTGATATTACTAAATATCAAAACTTAATCTAGCTAAGCATTAAAAAAAATCATCTCCCCCTTACTACAAACTCTTCAAAATTCAAAATTATATTTTTAACTCATCTCATTAATGTCTCCCTCTTTTTCTCACAAATGACGAAGATAACAACAATATATAATAACTCAAAGATGCAGTTGATAGCATGCGCAAGTATAATCAATGAACAGTTAACTTTCTCACATACTTTGTTCACGTTTAAATAGAGTAAATTGTATAAATGACTCACTAATTCCTTGTGAACAAGACTACAAACCTTATATTTGTGAGAAAGGACATGCAAAACATCATTGTTAAATATGTTTGTTCTTCTACTAATTAAAGTCAAATCAATAGGACCTATAAATTAAGCTCATTTTTCATTATATTATTATTTTCTCTCCCTTACTTTGAGTATTTATACATTTTCACACGATTTATATTTTTCTTTTTAAGATCATCATTTTTCTTTTCAATTTTTAGCATCTTATGTGCAGACTCTTTTTCATTAAGCAACTAAAATGACTCATATAACAAGTTTTGTGCCAATGACTCCAGGTCAGTTGACCATAGGGTATCAGGTTATGAGAAACCCCTTGAACTTAATTACTCTAGTCAAATAGGCTTTGAAAAAATGTATAAGATGAAATATTTTTATTTTATTTAAGGGGACATACTCGAGCTTAGATTTACTAAATTAACGTCAATCCATGTTCTAAGAAACCTTACCAATAGATGACGGACATTCCAAATCTCACACACACAGTCAAGACTTACTCACAAGATCATAGCATGTGCAGTGCATATGGTACATGAAAAAATTTATACTAAGTACTTCACATCAACCTAAATAAAGTAATGAAAAATATGTTAAAGCACATCAATTAAACTCGTACTTGATCACAACGCAGATATTCAAGTAAATCATATATCATATTGTAATAGAGAATTTTCCCTCTATTTTTTTAATTTTTCAAATTTTTTATTTTATTTTTAAAAAAACCAAACTACCTAAAATTAATATTAAACAAACAAAAAATGATATGCATACAATAATAAATGAATTAATTAAAAGGTATAAACGTGCATCAAAAGATCATAATCAATTAGGTATATAAATGCTCTTACATTTAAGAGCACCGTAATCAATTTCTAATTTTTTCAGATCACTCTTTTTCACCCAAACCTGACTAGTGGAAGACTTATCCTGAGTCAACTCAGTCATAAACTTGATCAAATAACTCCTTGATTAGTCAGGAAGTCAACTCGGCCATCAAAGTCCTGATTTCTAACTCTATTGAAATTTTGATTTCTATTTCTAGTCAGGAATTTATGACTAAAGGCTTTATATGTCCTAACTCACCACAGAAAAAAATGAGTAGGGATAAACTTAGGTCAAAAGTTATGTGGTCACTGATATCTATTCCTAGGTTGGTAAGTTCTATGTTGTCTAGTAGGCTTCTGTCCATGATAACCCTCTTCTTGAGTTCAGGATTAGGAACATTCCTAAGTTTGTTGGTGGTTGAGACAAACGTAGTCTTGGTTGCACTAGCAATATTGTTATCAATTTGAACATATCTTAGACCCTGCCTATTTCGAGTTGGTTTGTTCATCCCTAACCGATTATTAAGTTTCTGAGAATCATTCAAGATGGAATGAAGTTGAGTTTCGAATTTTTCTAGGACACTTGTTAAGGTTTTAATCTTAACTTTTAGGTTCTTATTGACAAGTCTCAACTCATTCAAATTTTTGATAGAATCCTGAAGGTCAGCTATGAGTTTCTCCTTTTCTATCTAAAGTGCATTAACCTTCTTCAATACGGCTTTATTGACCTTTTGTATCTTAAGACTCTCATCAAATAACTGTCCATATACCTCGTGAATGTCAGTCTCATCCTCATAATTCTCACTGCATTCATCATTTTCCACATTTTCACTATCCTTATCAGATTTATTCTTAATCCTAGCAATAAAGGCCATAAATTTCCTTTCATCCTCACTGCTAGAGGTATCACTATGAACACTTGAATTGAATTCATCATCAGTCAGAGATACCACCAATGCCTTACCATTTCCTTTATTTAAGTTCTTCTTATATTTAGGACATTCATTCATATAGTGACTAAAATCTTGACACTCATGACATCTAAGTGACTGAGATTTCTTACTAGAACTCCTAGCATTAGCCTTATCACGCTTGGCTTTTAGATATTTACTAAGGGAATCCTTCTTCTTCTCTTAAGGTTTCTCCTATTCATGAGAAATTTTTGAAATTTCTTTACAAAATAAGCCATCTCATGATCCCTAAGGGTCTCAGTGTCGGTAGACTCATACTCGTCTTCTTTAACGAATTTCAAGGCTATAGATTTAACCTTTTTCGGTAGAGATATGGTGAATTCATAGGTTTGAAGAGATCCTACAAGTTCCTCTATCTTAACAGTATCTAAGTTCTTACTATCTTCAATAGCAGTAATCTTATGTCTAAACCTCTCAAGTAAGGATCTAATGACTTTTCAAGCTATTTTGGACTTAAGGATTTTTTCTCCTAGATTGAAACTAGAGTTCACTATGTCATTCGATTTCACGTAGAATTCATCGAATGATTCATCATCCTTCATTCTAATTTCTTCAAATCTAGAGGTTAACATCTGCAGTTTGAAGTTTTTAACGATTTTGGTTCCCTCGTGTGTGGTCTCTAAAATATCCTATACTTATTTTGTGGTTTTACACATTAACACTCTCCTAAACTCTTCAGCAGACAAGACCATAAATGGGGCATGAAACCCTTTACTATTCCAATTGCACTCAACTAGTTCATCCTTGTTTCAAAGATAAATGTTAGTGGAAGTAACTACACCTAAAACANAAATGGGGCATGAAACCCTTTACTATTCCAATTGCACTCAACTAGTTCATCCTTGTTTCAAAGATAAATGTTAGTGGAAGTAACTACACCTAAAACAGTAGAGGAAGGGCGGTCCAACCATTTTGTACACTAACCCAAAATGCTCATCTAGAGACTAAGGAATGCTTTTATTCTAACCTTCCAATATGTATAATTTCTTCCACCAAAAAATGGAGGCACGGAAAGAGACTGACTCATCCAGATTAAATATGGGTCAAAAATCATAATAAGGCTCTGATACCAACTGAAATAACAAGGTTCGACCCAACTAACACCCAGAGGAGGGTGAATAGGTGTTTATGCGAAATTAAAATTAACAATTTAGTAAGTAACACGTCACTTTTAATTGTTTCTAAATGATTAGCCAATCAATTCAATTTTTCTATGGTTTAAATGCCGTATTTATATAGAATAAAATAAATAAAGGGAAATATGATGAAGGAGAAACCCCGTAACTGGTAAAACTTTGGGCCCAATCAGTAACAATCCACTATAAACAAATCAACTTACAATACTGTCACACTCGACTAATTCTAGTATTTTCTGACCTCCGACAGTAATTACCAAAGCCCTCCTGGATTTGTGCTCCTGCAACAACTTTTGGTCTTCTGAATTCGAGTATCTCTAGTGGATTAATGAGAACTCTTTTTTCTCCAATGACCAGAAACTCCGATCACCTTTCTTAATCTTCATAACTCTGACGATGTTGTGGAAGTTTGTGTTTTGGTGTTTGGTTTATGTGAGAATGATGTTTTTCTAAGCAATAATCAAATCAAATAATGGTTGAACTCAATGAATGATGTAGAATGATATAGAGGATGAAAAGTCTTGTTTCTCTCAATTTTCAACATATATTTTTTGTGTGGTAGCGTTCTTATATATAGTGAAGAAATTTTGGGTAACATGGGCCGGATAAAAATCTTGAAAAACGCAAATTAGGTTTTCCCGGGATACACTGTCGCTCGAGCGAGAGCTTAACAACAAGCGAGCGACGATGTGTCGCTCGAGCAAAGTCCAGACGATAGGCAGGTGACATGACTTTTGTTTTTACCGCTTGAGCATCAACTGAGCGATATGTTAGCGATAATGCAGAGGCTTTTATTCCTTTGTTCCATATTTGCACCCTATGACTTCTAACTTACTACTCGACACTTTAAATTTTAAAAACTCTTTTACAATAATAGTTTTATCAAAAGATTGCCAACTTGAAATTTTGGATTGTTAAATGTAATAATACCGCCCCGACAAAAAAAATTACTGAAAAAATAATTTAAATACGAACATGAAGAGCATATTTAGCACAATAAATTAAATGAATTTATTCATTATCTAACGATTTAAGTATGAAGTCGATAAACAGGTGTTATACTTGCTTGCACTAGGAATTTGAGCAAATGGAAACAAAAGTGAAACAATTTGTCATTTATTGAGCCCTAAAACTGGAACTGGTGGTTGCATATATAAGAAAAGGGTTAAAGCATTCTACTACAACGAAGAAGGGGGTTAAAAGCATTGAAATCAAAGAGCCGATTAAAC
>CAIGRP010030331.1:0-12229 GCA_903798385.1 Fraxinus cuspidata
AAAATTTTCAAAACGCGTTTTATGTGTTTTCAATCATCACCAACCACCATCGCGACCCACCACTGCACCACCGCCTGAAAACCGTCGTCGCCACCCCCAGCAACAACACTACCCTTATCTAGGTCGGGAACACAATATTTATCGTCCTCATGTTCCTCACCCAATACCCTTCTCCTCGTCATTATGGCATTCCACCTCTCATCATCAGTCATCCTCCTCTCCCTCTCCAATTCCTCTCCAATTTGTCATCATCCTCTTCTTTCACACGGTCCTCAAGCAAAGGGGCAACCCTGGACGGATACGAAACTAGGGAAATCACCGAGGCATCCTCGATGTACCGCATTTCATCTCGGGTCCACATCTGAGTACTCTGGTCAACTTGAGGTGGGATTTGTTCAGGTGGAGATTTGGGTTGGGATTAGGACTGGGTTTCTTGGGATGGAGAGGGTGAGGTTCTAGTTGGGTAGGAAACGAGTTGGATGGGGAGGGGTTTACGAAAGTTGGGATTGGCATATGGGTCGGGTTCTGCGAAGAAGAGGCGACGGAGGAGGGAAGAAAGGTGGTGTGGCGGCGTTTTGGAGAAATAGTGATGTTGGGTTTGAGAAGCAGAGTGACACAATGTTTTCCATTTTTTTTTTTAACAATTTTTCAAAATGTTAAAAAAAAACATATTTTCAACAATCTCAAAATGGATACTCAAAACACAAAATTGAAATACAAAGAGAACGGACCCTTAGTTCTTCAATTTCATTCAAAGAAGCATTGATTTTGTATTTGTATGATGTATGCTATAATTTAAAAAAATAAAAAATACATTAAATATTTACTCACAATTGATAATCAATCCTTGATCTAGTTTGAATCACGAATTTTCTTCAAAGTCAGAATTATACTGACATGATGACAATTGCTTTCGATTAAATAAAAAATCGAATTCTAGACTTGATCGACCAAGAAAATATCAAGAACAATTATTTTTAAAAATTTCTCTATTTCTAGTGATAGAATTTGGCCCTATGTAGTATATTTATAGAGAAAAATTCAATCTTCAAGTTCATGTCAAATTCTCTTTCCAATGGTTTAATTGCATAAGTGACCATTAAACTTTAATTTCAATTATAATTAAGTCCAAAACTTTTCAAGTGATTATAATGGATTCCAAAACTCTTTCCAGCTATCATAAGGCCCATATTGGACATACATTATCCAAACTCTAATTATTAAATTCTATGTAGTCGATCCTAAATCACTCAATCTAATTGGTAACCTTTACTTTTTGTCCTTAAAAACAAAAAATTGCACTCTCGACAAGATCACGGAAGAAAATATATATCTGTAATACTTTCCTCTAACCTACCGTATGTATATTTTATCTTCATGCGAAATCCAATAATTAGGTACAATATCAAATGACTATTTTGTCCCTCTATTTTCTCATTTAAGTGTCATTTTCTTTAACGGTCCTATCAACTAATCACAAATATTAAAATTTAGTCATTACTAAACATTGAGCTCAAATTTATAATTGTTCAATATAAAACACTTAAGTAGTCACTCTACCCTTTTCAGGTCTACTATTCCCGACACGAATTATCGCTCTACTTTACACATTTTCAAGTTCTCAACTTACTGAAACATTTGATTTATTAAATTAATCTCATCCAATGGTAAATTAAAAAATCACCAAAAGTCATGAAAAATATATTAGCCCTTGTTTGATCTCCATATATACAAAATATATTTTTCTCTCTTATTTTCAATCGCACTCTTCAATAAAATAATAGTATACGTAAAATCAAAAAAAAAAATTGATTTTTAACTACATTGTCCATCAAATCACTATTTTAAAATATATTTTTGTCAAGAAAATGGGGCCCAAACATGCTCATGCACAACTTTGTCCAGGAATTTAGATGAAATACTCGACGATCAAGTGATATTTAATTCTCCATGTAGTCATGCTATAGAATTAAACTCGACATCTGGTTTATTTCAATACACTCCAAATATACTAGTATCACATTTAATTATTTCTACGATAAAGACAGATCGCAAACTTGAATAGTGAACAAAACAACGCCACATCCTTCTAGTACAAAATGCCAACCTTATTAATTGGTTGTAAACAAAGGGCATGTCACGCGTTTTCTTTAATGTGATTTATGCCGCAAATGTACGATGTCAAGATTTGTAATATAATAATGGAGTTAAAGTGTCGAACTAACATGGATTGTATTTAATTCCTACTAAGTACTATAATTATTTTAACTTTTACTTTATCTAGAAAAATCAAATCTAAAGTCAATAAATTTATAATAAAATAACGTGGATGTGTGACAATGCAAGTAAAATAAGGCAAATTATATGAGAGTTATCAATGTGGAAGGCCTAGGGATTGATTTCACCTTACTATCAACAATGTTTTTCAATTTCTATGGTCATTTCTATCAATTTTTCTTGAATTTATAGGTGAGAACCTTAGGTTAATTCTATTCCCTCTCTCGAGTGCTGAATAGAATCTATTTCTATATTTTAATTCCAATATCTCTATTTCGAATTAAAACTATAGAAATTATCATACACAGAGTTCTTAAATGGTATAAGTCTCAAAGATTTTATATTTTCTCTTAAAATCTACAAAATCTAGGTTATGTTATTCTTAGATCACACATAAATCTCCCTCTCTCGAATATCGAAATTTAAGGTATCAAATCATTCAATTATTAATCAGGTAATTGAAAGCATTACGCAAAAATAAACACAAAAAAATTAACAAAAAAATCAAACGAAATAACTATATTAGAATCCAAACACGTCTCAAGTTTAGTAATATCAAAACTTAGATAAAAAATTTAGTTCATGAATACAAGAAATGACATTAAAATCTAAAATAAAAATATGGAGAAGAAAAGAAGAAGAAAAACTATTTTGCCACTTGAATTCTTTTCCAAATTGTTGTCGTTTTTGCTCTCAATGATTCCTCTTCTTCCTTGCCTCCTAAGCCGTCTTCTCCTCTGTAAAACTAGGTCTTCAAGTTTGTATTTATAATCTCTTAAAGTATCAAGACAGAGTGAAGTTGGACCGGGCTGAAAAATTTACAAAAAAAAAAATTGTTTTCTCTTTCTCGGGAAGCGTCACCAGGACTGGCACCGCAGCACCGCGAATTCTGCTACTTTTATCCCGACTGGGCGATGCGGCCCCCAGCTTGCTGCTAATTCTTGGTTCTTCTTGCCCACTTGCGACGATGTGGTGCCCGTTCATTCCTTCATTTATTTGCTGCCATTTTTGCTTCTTTTCCATTTCATTTTTCTTCTTCTTTCACCTCCTCTTCAAGCCCACTTATATGATCAACACGTGGTTTCATCCCAAACTCCATAATACGTCACACATCAAAATGCTCAAAAGTGTTTAAGAACAAGCCGAAAACTATGTTTTAAATGTATTAGTTCGAATTAAGTGATTTACACTCATCAGCACACTACTTATATTATCACAAGTGATCATATGAACTTTAATTTTTATGCTCAATATTAAATAAATATTATAACACAATAAATAAAAATCATAACTTATTTATTATCAAATATTATTTTATATTAGCAAAACTATATTATATGAACACACAACTCAATATTTACAACATGAGATATAAGTAATACTTGATAAGTATTAACATGTGTATGCACATGATATGTATTATATGGATGTGCAAATACATACACATTAACACACAAATTTTTAAAAAGTAAAATATGGACATGTTAGGGATACATCAATTTATGAGATGTCAAACACGCTATCGAGAAGTGTACATAAAGTATCCCTTGATATTGGAAATCAAAAACATATACACAAATTGGGACACTACAAGTGGCTTATTTGACACATCCTTGAATATTAGAAGATTGTAGATATTCAACATCACATGATACTTGTCGAAACATTACCCTAATAAGAATATCCATTTGATTTTTTATTCAAGTATAATTTTTTTATAAGCTATCAAGTTTTTTGTTTATCATCGTTTTAATTCAGAAGCGTACTTGGACCATGAGATTTGAAGGGCATAGAATTTTTTGAACTACCTAGACACTACCAAAGTAGAATCCATAGGTTAGCCTAATCCGGCCCCTACGCAAGACTTGTCAATTTGGCTCAATGGTGGATTGGGCTTGATTGTCATTGAGCCTACACCCATCCAAGCCCAACCCATAAGTGCGGCCGGCACCAACTGAAAGTTCATTGACCGTAGATGTAATAAATACAAGTCCATAAAAGCTTAATAGGGCTAGTTACACAAATACCCTATATTTTGGGATAGTCTTGAAAAAACATGATAAACTTGGATTAAATCGCAAATAGTTAAGATTGAACGTATAATTTACGTTCAAACCTAACACACGATAGTTTGTCAAAATTCAGTCCTCTGAGCTCTAAAAAGCAAAGGAAAATCAAGAGGAAAGAGGAAATATTCCACAAATCAAGCACAAATAAGATCAAGGTTGCTTCAACTACCATTCTTCAATTTTTTCTTCCCCCAATCTGGAAATATCCAAACAAAATTAAAGTATTTTTATTTTTTTGAATTTTTTGTTTAATTAGTTCCTCAATTATGTCATTTTGCATAGATTATAAAGCAACGACGGTAAATATCAATTTCAAATTGAATAAACTCCCACTTACAAATTCTAATCATCTTAGTGCATTGTCTATCTCATTGCTCAATGAAAGTCGTCATTAGGTTCAGTTTGAATCTTATAATGTAAATTATTGGCATTTCCGATTTTTTTTTTTTTTTTTTTGTTTTAGGGTTTTGCTATTGTGACTAGAAAAGTATTTGAAAATAACTTTTTTTTTGTTTTAAATCTTGAGAGGAAATGGATTGACTTAATACATATGAAAAATAAAACTTTGAATCAGTTCAATTGATGCATGTTAGTTGTTTGCAAAAATGAGAATGTGAAAAAGTGACATTCTGTCACTTATTCTGTTACTTTTATTTAAAAAGTCGTAGTATTTTATTGGAATAATTAGCTAGATGCATACATGAGCGTTTTTGAAAATTTAAATATTTGATTTCAAACATTGTTTAACATTAATACGTATGAAAAAATCAATTTTGAATCAATTCAATTGATGAATGCAAAGTGTTTGCAAAAAGTAGATTATGAAAAAGTGACAAAATGTCACTTTTATCTAAAAAAGTCACGGCATCTCATTGAATCAATTAGCTAAATGCATGTGTGTGTGTGTGTGTGTTATTTGGAAATTTAAATATATGATTTCAAACTTGTTTTGCGTTAATACATATGAAAAATTAACTTTGAATTAATTCAATTAATACATGCAATGTGTTTGCAAAAAAGGAGAATATAGAAAAATGTCATTCTTTAAAAAAGTCAGTTTCTCATTTGAACAATTAGCTAGGTGCATGTGTGTGCATTTTTGGAAATTTAATATATGATATCAAACCTCGTTTTACGTTAATACGTATGAAAAATTAATATTGAATCAAATCAATTTATATATTTTCAAAGTGTTTGCAAAAAGAAGACTATGAAAAGTCACATTTTGTCACTTTATCTAAAAAATCACATTATCTAATTGGTGCAATTAACTAGATGTATGCGTGAGTGTTTTTTGAATTTTAAATATAAAAATTCAAACCTTGTTTTACATTAAAAAGTGATATGATGTATTACTTTATTTTGTATTTTTGCACTAGTTATTTTGCCAAAAATTAAAAGTGACATACTCTATAATGCTTTTTACAAAAAAAGTCTTACACAAATTTTTTTGTAATCTTTTTTCAAGTATGGATAAAATTAATGTCATCATTTGTTATGGAGGCAAATGGAGGCAGATGAGGAATGTGACATCAGAGGAAGGTTCTAATTAGCAGAGTGAATGGAGATTGGAAGAGCATCAAGTTCTATACACTCGTCACAGATCTCAGTTGTTGCTAGCTCTAGGATTCTAGAGTCGATTGTGATGCCTTTCATGTTCCCAGTGCTCGATGCTTCGTGCGGCACTGCTCAAGGTCGTGGATGAAGGCAAAAGGTTGCTTGGGTGCTGGTGAGAAGTAGGCAATGGAGGAAGTGATTGTCGATGACGAAGGTGGTTGCATAGAGGGGTTGTTGGAGGGTTTTGAGAGAGAGTGAGAGCTTAGAGAGATTTAAAAAAAAAAAAGATCCAGCTAATTTAATAATAGTTATTATTAAAATTTAAAATATAATTAACACCTGAATATTGAATAAAAATAGTTGAAACCTGATTTATGATAATGTAATTTTATATCCATGTTTGGATGTAATTTTCCCTGGACAACTTACAAAAATACAATTAAAATCATGAGCCTTATGAAGAATCATATGAAAAATGTTTTGAAAGTAAAATATATTCGATAAAGTCAAGTGAGACTTTTTTATATTAAAAAGTGGCATACAATGTCAAGTGATAGATAATTTTAAAAAAAAAAAAGTGATAAATATCAATCAAAATCTTAAAATAGATCTAAAGGTGGTTAATTTTCTTTTACAAGTTGTCTCTTTGTGATTATGCTTCACTTATACTAACTAAACATAAAACGTAACTTCATTTTAAGAACACAACAATCTATAAGTTGGAAGTAACACAAATTCAAAAAAGTGGCGAAAACTTTAAAAAAAAAAAAAAAGACCAATACTAAAAAATGTGAATTTTTTTTTTTAAAGTGACAAAAAAAAAAAAAAAAGAGCTAACCAAAACCTTAGAATAGATTCAAGGGTAGTTAGTTTTCTTCTATATGTTGTCTCTTTGTGATTACGCTTCACTTATATTAACTAAACATAAAACATAAATTCATTTTATGAATATAATAATCTATAAGTTGGAAGTGATAGAAATAAAAAAAAAAAGTGACACAAATTAAAAAAAGTGACAAATACTAAAAAAAAGTAACACAAATTCAAAAAAATGACGAACATTCAAAAAAGCCACAAATACTCAAAAAAGTGAGAAACACTAATCAAAACCAAAAAATAGATCCAAGGATGGTTAACTTGCTTTTATATGTTGTGTCTTTATAATTATGTTTCACTTATATTAATTAAATGTAGAACATAATTTTATTTTAAGAACACAACATTAACATATAAATTGGAAGTGCTAGAAATTAAAAAAAGTAACAGAAGTAACAAATTTACATTCACTTAGTAATGTTTTTAAGCTACAACTCCAAGCAACTAACAAAAACTAACAAAGTGTTCATCCTATTCAATCATACTTGAGAATACATATCAATTGGATGAATAGAAGGTAATGCTCATGTTAGATCCATTGCCGTGTTCCATAGCCATTTGAAAATGGCCCTAAAATGAATCCCCTTTCCATCATTTTTTTAAGTAAAAATTAATCATGTTGAAGCTTAAAAACGATCCGTATTCAACTATATGAAAAATAAGTTTAAAAAATCTTACAAACAATCATAACCCACAATTTTTAATAAAGCTAAATTATCCAATAAACTCATAACTGATGAGCAAGTTAAAAATTTGTGAACAGACAACTTGGGCAATATAATCATAATCCACAAATTTAAATACAACCAAGTTATCCAATAAGCTCACAAACTGAAGAAAATTGATGGAATGCCAAAAAAAAAAAATTGTATAAACGCTTATTACTGTTAATCGAATGATATCATTTCCGAAAGTGATATAGCTTGTCACTTCTATATAAATCATCTATACCAAATATTTTTCAAAAATAATTTATATGTTGTGCTTGTTCATCATATGCTTCGTCCATCTTTGCCTCATCAACCATCTGTGAGCTGAAAATCCAATAGTACCTATGCTACCATGAACTCTCTCTTCCTCTCTACCCACATAACTTCCTCTTTGGGTTCTTCAATTTCAGTCTCAAATTCATCCTGCAGCAATTAAACGTACAACATCTCCATTAACATAAAAGTAAATGACCAAAATTACCAAATAACATCTCTAATAAGGAAATTGAATTTGAAAATGAAAATTATTGCTTCATGAACACAATGATACACAATAATCCCCACAAAACCTAGAATCATAAATTGAATAACATAATAGAACAGGAAATCATATCTGCCAATTCAAATCAGACTTAAATCCTTAAAAATTAAGCCAGCAATTTAAGAATTTTAACCATAGATATAAATGCAAATTCTACACTCGAGATGTAAATAAATACCAGTGCAACAATGGGTGTCTTCGCCTAGGAATTCGAAACAAATGCAGAAAAGTCACAAGGTCCATAACTATTTTGTTTTTCAGGTTAAACTATGAATTTACCAAGAAAAGGAAAAAGAAAAACCGGAACTCGATCTTTTTCTCATTCAAAACACCTTAACCGGTCCTCTAATTCACGATTTCACAATGGAATGTAGTATTTTTCATCAAATAAATATTACCCAAAAAAGTAGAAAATATACGTGAGCGAGAGAGGTGAACAACGTACTTGAAATCGGAATCAAAAACACCACCTACCATGACAACGAGGAATGCGATGATGATGGGGAATGGTTGGCCAGAAACACCAATAATGTATTGGCCGGAAATCACCACAAAGAAATAACATATTTAGGGATTGGTCGGGGCTAATTCGTGAATGATTTAACATAAAATTTGGTATGGTAATGGATGGCGAGAGGACAAACGAATCATTCTCTTCATGTGTATGTCCTGTTTCCACGTGGATCCACACATTCCTCTACAAGAATCAAAAGAAAGGTAGGGATGGTTCAGTGTTTGTGGGATTGGATTAGTTTTTGCCTTATTTGATTTTTTCATAACCGTAAAATTTACGGTTAATTAGCGTTAATGAAAACCTAAAAAATTAAAAATGTATTAATCAATTTTTAAATAAATGGGCCGTACGAGGCCTAATTTTTCCAGCTGAATAATGGTAATTTTAACAAGTTTTATTTTCAGTAATCACAAAAACTTTACGTATACTCACAATCATTTCTTCTGTGAATATCAAGCTGTGACTCAAAACAAGAGAAACAGGTAAAAGAAGACAATAGGAGCAGAAAACTTTATCTTACAGCATATTATTGGCAGGCTCATTTCAATCAAAAATTATAAGGGAGAATAAAAAAAGAGAGAGGAATTGACCAAAGATTTCCTTCTCCGTGGCGTGCGGGACCTTCAACAATGAATCAAAAAATTGACAGTATCATCATCAACTTGTACGAAACTTCAGCACCCTGTGATAGGAGGTTCTTTGCACCAGCAACATTTTTACAAGAGCTAACCTCCAGGTGTCGTTCATTATTGACAGTCCTGGCAAGCTTCTCGAGTACACTCAGTGGGAACTCTTTAACACTTCCAATCTTGCAAAGGCAACTCGTGAGTCATCCCTGCAAGCATCATACAGATCTTTGGGGTGTCGGAGTGCCAAAAGGAGACCAAGAGGCAGATACCCCGGGAAAATATCACACCTGCTTTTGCACGCCACAATCATGAAGTTTTAGTTAGTTTATTCCCATCACTGGACTATTTTTGTTTTCACAGGCATCGCGCAATCAATATCATCTTCAAGATCGCTGAATGATACATCTTCCCCATTTCCGAAAAACGTGGTGCCAGAGCACTCAACTAAGTCGGGGTCTTCATTTAGCCAATCATCGTCGTCATCATAATCCTGTACTTGCATTTCTATAGATGGACCTAGAACTATCTCCTTTTCTACGGGTTTGCTTGCAGGATCTTCTTCAATAACGGACTTGTCGATGAACTGGATTTCATTAATTTCAAGAGTTTGCTTTTCAATCTCACAATAATTTGTTGATTTGCATGTCATTGTATCAAAGGGAACTGTTGTACCTGACATATTCCCATAATGACCATCTTCAAATGAAGATGCAGAAAAGATCTCAAGGGGTGAATCCACACTTTCTTTTGAATAAAAAGTACTAATTCCAAACAAATCCGACTCAGCCTTGGTTCGCTTCTGTAGCTCTTGCATCCACATAGCTCTTGCTTCCATGAGCTGCAAAGCAAATTGGCAAAAATATTTACACTTCACAGCTGAAGCAATAAACAATAAAGGGTCATTTGGCATGACTCTTGCTTTTGCTTCCTCTAGAAGAGCTTTGGAGGAAGCTATCTTAATTTTTGTTTGAAAACTAATTTTTAAAAGAGTTTCTTATTCTGACGTTGAAGTAAGACCAAGCTCATGACTTTATTATCCTACTAGGTCGGAACAAGTTAATAAAATCCCTTTTTTTACGCTGGACCACCTTTCTCCAAAAGCTCTTCTAATAAAAAAAAGCACTTTTATAAAAATAGGCAGACAGGCCCAAAACAACTTTTAGGTCTCAACTTTTAGCACATCTCATTCAAGATGTATAAAATCAGATTGCTATACAGAAAAATTTAAAAGCACAACAAAGATAATAATGTGCAATACTCACTCACTTGCGGTGTAGACAAAAGATCAGCATCATGTTTATTTAATCTCGAGAGCAGAAGAACAAAATAGACCATCCAACTCACTCATATGGGCAGGGCAAAGTTCATATCTAAGAGCGGCTAATCTTGGTGCTAGACGTTCAACACCCAATGCATGCTTTATCTGGCCATCAGATAGATCAAAATCTGAAAAAGAAACAATAATTAGAATTATAACTGACAAAACAATTTGCTCCTACAACAGAAGTTAATCGGGATTATTCAAGAGGCTTTCATCAAAACTCTCTCTGGGGAGCAGTATGATGCATCATACTCATGTCCAAGCACTGGCTAAGAAACATGGATACGGACACGACACGGAGATGCCGACACATGATTTTCAAAGTAAGGCTCGGACACATCGGGGGACACGTCAATTTAAATTCTTTACAATTATACATTAATAAGTTATATGATGGAATATTATGAGACATATTAAAATTAGTTTTCAATTTTGATGTTTTTCGTAAACCAAAAGATGATGCTTACTCTTCCGGCAAGTATAATTTATTGGAGTCTTCAGCAACCTGTGGACGAGCAGTCATCTCCATCACCAGCTGCTTCTAGTCATGGCACACCACCTGAACCTTTGAAAGTTGGCACTCCGTCCCCAACTACAACCAGGGGCAGACCCACATGGGGTCATGTGGGGTCTCAAGTGACCCCACAAAAATTTTTGACTCCCCACACCCCCAAAAAAAATTCTGTAGTTGCAATTCTATTTCAAGACAGGGATATCATCCCGGAAATGCAACTATGAAAGCAATACCAGTACTAGCTAATTTATTGAGATCAGAGGATTCAGCAGGCAAGATAATTTTGCCGCACAAGCTATGGTGAGTTTTGTCTGTAACGGCAGCAGGAGAACTCTTTGGTCTGTTGCAAATTCAGGAGCAGCAGTGGGACTTCTTTCATTGCTTGAGAGATTGTTTAGTGTTGATGACATTAGGGTTGGTGCAACTTCTAGAAAAGCTATACCAGTTCTTGTTGATTTGCTTAAAGCAATTCCAGATCGCCCTGGGGCACCTTTCTATCTCTGGGGCTTCTTATCCAACTTACTAAAGATTGTCCTAATCAGATTGTTATAGTAGAGTCAGGGGCCTTGGAAGGGTTGACACAATATTTTTCTCCTGGCCCTCAAGATGCCACAGAGGAGGCTGCGACCGATCTCCAAGGTATTCTTGGTAGCACCGCTGAGATTAGGAGACAAGAATCTGCATTTGGTGCTGTCAGTCAGCTTGTGGCAGTCTTGCGTTTAGGTGGAAGAACAGCAAGGCATAGTGCTGCAAAAGCATTGGAAAACCTATTTTCTGCCGATAACACAAGGAATACAAAATCTGCCAGGCAAGCAGTTCAACCTTTAGTTGAAATTCTAAATACTGGATTGAAGAAGGAACATCACGCTGCTATTGGTGCGCTTGTTAGGCTGCTGAGTGAGAACCCATCAAGAGCCCTTGCAGTTCAAGATGTTGAGATGAACGCTGTAGATGTGCTGTGCAGGATTCTTTCATCAAATTACTTGGAAGTGCCTGTAGCAGTATTGGTAAGGCTCCTTCGCTCAGGCTTAGGAAGCACAGTTATTGGCGTGCTGAATGCTCTTCTGGTGCTGGAGACTGATGACTCTACCAGTGCAGAAGCAATGGCTAAAAGTGTGGCAATTGAGGTGCTTTTAGAAATTCTAAGATATCATCATTGTGAGGAAACAACTGAAATTGAGGTGCTTTAAAAAATAAAATTGCATTTTAATTTTTGACCCC
>CAIGRP010030339.1:0-14791 GCA_903798385.1 Fraxinus cuspidata
CCCCCCCCCCCCTCCCCTTCCCCTTTGATGATGGGTTTCTGTATTTGTCATTCATATATCGATTGATGTGTCATATTAGTGGTACTTAATGTATCGGTGCTTAGCTGATGGAAACATGCTTTGAAGGTTTCATCAACTATCTTAGAAGTTTGTGGCGAAATTTCTTGTTGGTGAGTTAAAAGTTTTCTTTGACCTACTTGTCATTAAAGTTTACAGTGATTTCGCTATTGGTCATCCAATTAATAAAATTAAACTTATAATTTGACGTGGCATGTTGAAGTGGACCAAATGCCATTAATTAGTAGAAATTGTTTCATTTCACCTCAAGGAGATGGAGCAACTTCGGGTCAAGGTTTTGGGCCCAAATCAATTGGGTCAATTTTCGAATAGGTCTCAAGTTCAAGTGAAGCAATTCCACCACTTTGGGCCCTTCTCTGTTGGGCCTTGTGCGGGTAATGGACATAATTGTGAAGCTATAAATTGGTAAAAAAATGTTGGATTGGACCATTGTTGGAGCTAGACGTCGGCCTAGTTGATAGAGCCCGATTGGCAGTTTTAAACCAATCGTCCAACCTTTTTAAAGGTAGGCTTACCCATTTCCAAGGAGCAGTTTGCAGATTGTGCTCCATTGGGCCACAATTTTGTGGCTGTTGTGACTTTTAATGGTCTTTTGATGATCCAGTCCCAAGTAATCCTCAGCCCAATGGATGATTTAAATTTTGGAAAATTAGGCCCACTATCCCCAAAAAAAAAAAATTAGATTGGAAACACTTAAAACTAAATAAAACTATAATTCACGTATTAATTACTCCCAAAATCCGCAAAAACCTTGAAAGCTCGAAAAATCCTACAAACTGAATTTGTCAATTTTTAAGTTTTTGTCACTCTTTTGAATCTCACTATTCGTTTAATAATCATTTTTTTTTTAGGATTTGGAATTAATCATACCATATAAATATTGGTTTACAAGGATATGTCATTTTTTTATGAAAAAAATGACACTACAGTTTTAGCACTGATATAACTTAGCCCCTTAAAGAAAGTGACATTGATTTTAGCAAAAAGTAACACACACTTTGAATTTCATAATATTGTTGCCTAATTTAGCTTATGTGTAAATATAAGGATACATAAGTTATTTTATTGGTGGAATTTCATATCAATGATAACTAGCATTGTAAATGGATCGGATATGCCCATATTCGATTTGATCCGATAAAAATAATTCATGAATCCGATCTGATTCGAAAACACAATGGATACTTGATTGTTAAATTCATATTCGAATTACCGTGTTATCGGATATCCGATCTGAAATATTTTAGAAAGAGGATTCTCAATTTCAATATAAATTTTATTCTAATAAATATTAATGGATCAATGCAGTAGTGGTACCAAAATTTTTATTTAGTAGCAGACTTTGCCCAAACATTTCACTTGTGTCACTCACAGTACCAAATCTTTCAAAATGTTACAATTGAAGTCCAAATTGATGATTTATGTTAGTTTGATCGTCAGTTAACCAAATAAATGACCTTGACAATACTTTTAACTAATTTTAAAAGGTTAAAATAGTAACTTCACATTTTATAATAAAATAACTTAAATCAAATAATTAACGTTAAAAACACATTTCCACCTACTTCTCCATTCACCCCCACCCCCACTCCATTCCAAATATACAAACCCCAAATCTGGTATAAGAGATGCAAAGTTGGGGCTTCGAGATGATTATTTTACAGCAGAAGAAAATATCCAGCGAAGAAAGCTGGATACTGAATTTGAAGAGACTGAGGAACTTGCGAGGAAGAGGGAGGTATGACTTTTAATTCTTGCTTGGTAGGTTAAAAGAAAACATTTCCAACACTCGATAATTGAGGTTGATGCTTTACAATTTTTCAAACACAATTTAATAGCAGATGTTAGCATATAGCTTATATGTGTGACTTTTGATGGAATGGTATATCATAAAGGGAACATCAACAGTTTTTATTACCTGGAGAATTCTACTGCATGATTCCTGCACATTGTTGCCAGACATTTAGTTTCGTTTTTTAACTGAATTGTGGCATTTTTTACAGGCATCTTTTGATTTCCTTTGGGGTTTGCAGATTTGGGATGGGGTGCGTGGGTATGTGTGGTGGATGGAGAAGAGGTGAAAATGGGGTTTTAATTTTAATTATTTTATTTTAGTTATTTTATTATAAAAAAAATGTTTAACCTTTTAAAATTAGTCAAAATTACTGTCAATATCAATTAACGATCAAACTAACAGAAACCATCAATTTGGATTTCAGATGCGACATTTTGAAATGTTTGATATTGTGGGTGTCACAAATAAAAGGTTTGGACAAAGTCTACTACTAAATGAAATGTTTGGTACCGCTGCTGCAATTATCCCAAATATTAATGTTATATTAGAATTTGATAGGTTTGACATTTTTCATTAAAAGTTATAAAGTATATTACAAGTTTCAAAACGAAAAAAATTATGTGCAATAAATTATGCGATAATTTATAAAATATATTATATTATTATAACAAATCGGATCGGATTGACCTATATCTATATTTGCTCTATTTAGTTAACAGACTACCGGATTCGTGTCTTGATCAAATTATCGGATTGAGACCATAAATCCATCTCACACTAATTTCATCGAATTCGAATCAAAATTCAGTCAATTGACAGTTGTAACGACAACAATGACTAGTTAGTCTCTTCTTCTCAATATTAAAACTTAGCTTCTTTAAAAAATGAGATATATGTTTTAACAAAGGTTGTTGTATGTGTATTTTATTTTAACCAAAATTTCAGTCATTTTGTCACTTTTATATTCGTTATTTTATTTCTATTTATCACCATAACAGATGAAGACGTTAATTTTATTAATATCTACAAAAAATAATATAAATAAAATAGTGAGGCCTTTTTTTAGAAAAAAAATGACAAATCATGTCACTTTTAAATTCCGTCATACTAATTAATATGCAAAAGACCAACAAAGTATTACATTATATCACCTTTTCAATTTAATGAAAAATCCGTATTCATATTCATTTTTAAATCTTCACAAACACGTGTAATCATTCTTTAATTAATTCAAAAAAATTTCAAATGAAATAAGCTGCGATATTTTTTTAAAAAAGTAACAGATCATTTCACTTTCTCATTCTCATATTAGTGTTTACATTTTCTCAAATACATCACATGCATAAATTGAATTGATCCAAATTTGAATTTTCATATATATCAAATCAATCCAATTCATGTAAAGTTGAATTATATATATATATATATATATAATTGCTTTCTTTTTAATGAATAATCATGAAATATATAATTTGTTACTCAATAAAGAAATAAAACAAAATAAATTAAAGTCGAAAATGTACAAACCTATAGATTTGGTTGATCATTTGCGGATTTGGGGAATAAAACTTTGAATAAAGGTAGTTAAAACGGGCTTTGACTTTGTTGGACTTGATTTGTGCAAGATTTTTTTTTTTGATTTCGATTTTGTTTGATTTGGATAATGTAGGTTTCAGATTTTCTACTGGTAAATTGCGGTTATTTAAAACGTATTTCTTATGGTTATAATGGTTGAAATTATACTATATGTTTTAATCCATTTTTTAAATAATTGTTTAAAAGGACCACAAAACTAAGGACANGATTTCGATTTTGTTTGATTTGGATCATGTAAGTTTCAGATTTTCTACTGGTAAATTTCGGTTATTTTAGAACGTATTTCTTATGGTTATAATGGTTGAAATTATACTATATGTTTTAATCCATTTTTTAAATAATTTTTTAAAAGGACCACAAAACTAAGGACATTTTGTAAGTTGTCCATTTAAATAGGGGAAAATAGCCTATGGATGGATTCACTGATTGAGAAAATTACAAAAGCTAGGGGCATCTTCTTTTTACCATTTTCAACTCGTTTTCTGTTTTCGATTTTCCAAAACATGGAAAACGCATTCTCTTTCCCATTTTCGAAAACGCATTTTTGAAAACAAGTTAAAAATTTATAAAGAAAACACAAAACTACAAATTTGTCGTTTTTAGTATTTTCAGTTATAATCATGTCAAAATTTTCAAAACTTGTTTTTGATGTTTTCAAAACAATTTTTCAAAATGTCAAAGAGAACACATTTTTCAACAATCTCAAAATGGACACTCAAAACACAACTCAAAATGAATTCTAAACTCAAAACTCAGATAGTAGGGACTATATGAAGAAAACAAAAATTATAGTGGCTAATTTGTAGTATAGAAAAAGATTAGGATCCAACTAGCAACAACTAGAAACGTTAGAGGCCAATATACAACAATAAAAAAGTTTAGGGACCGACTTGCAAAATCTTGAAACACGAGGGACTAATTTTCACATTTTAGAAACTTTAGGGGACGAACTTATTTATTTTGTTAGTAAAGAGGAATGAGATTCAAGATCATGGTAAGATAGGGGCTGATTTGCAAAATGAAAGTGAAGGGTAGTTTGGCATTTGGAATGAAGTAGGCCTACACATTTTAATCGAAATCGAACCTCTCGAATTGATACTGAATCGGAAGCGGATTTAGCCACTAAATTGGATTAATAGATTTTAGAATAATGATTTTTTAGAGAACGTGTAATTAAAAAGTAGGAAAAAAATCTTAGATTTTATTAAGAGAATATAAAGTAAATTGTCCCACTAATTACTAAACTTATGTCTGTGTTTTTTACTGTGCATTAAAATTTTAGAGGTCAAGCTATAACAACTAAACTTACCAAAATGTTGGACGTTAGTCACTAACATTAAATCTGTTTCACAACTTTAGCAAAATTGGTGGCATACCTCACGAAATGCACAGGTAGCACTCAAACATCGTTATGCAAAATTCCACGTAGAAAAATCATCTTTGATTGCTCATTATACTTTTAAAGACGTCTTTGATTGCTCGTTATATTTCATGGTAGTCGAAGTTTGGTCACTAAACTTGTAAAACTAATGTCAACATGTCCTGAAAATTTTGGAATGTTGTTTCAAGTATCACTTGTATACAACAAAATTTAATTTTGCAACATGTTATAAGGAAATGTTTCAAAACATTTTGTTATATACTTTATTTTTGTTGCAATTCTTTGCATATTTGATTTTAATCTATATTCAAAGCTAGGGATTTTTAAGATAAAATCAAGGATATGAGCTAGGACTTGTGAAACTTCGACTCTAAATCCAGACATCTATTTTGAAACCTAAATATCTTGATGCTTGATCTGCCTAAACTATTTGTGATCACTTTATGCATTATACCGGTTGAAGTTATCTTGACAATCTACAATTCGCCAGATAAATACTAATCTTCCTTTTCTTTTTTGTGTCTTTCCCTTTTGTTTACCCACACATTTAGGAGCTTCGATTGGAGGAGCATTTAGAGTTGGCCAAAAAGAAAAGTCTTCCATCGGATTGAGTATGTTTTCATAGCAAGCCAGTTAAGTTTCCATTGAATAGCTCCCGTCCATAAAAAATTAAGTTTTGTTGCATGCAAGTGATACTTGGAACAACATTCTTAAATTTTCAGGATAGGTCACTGTCAATTTTACAAGTTTAGTGGTCAAAACTCGACCACCTTAAGTATTGGAGCAATTAAAGACGTATTTAAAAGTATGGTGAACAATCAAATACATATTTCAAAATATAGTGAACAATCAAAGACGACTTTCTTACTTGACACTTTGCATAACGTTGTTTAGGCTCCACTCATATGTTTCATTTAAGTTGTGAAACGTATGTCATGTCAGTAAATTACGTAAAACATTTTAATAAGTTTAATGGTCAAAACTCAACATTTGATGTGTTCACAATTTTCATAAGTCAAAATATATTGAGTTATGTTCGAGACTCGTAGTCATAGGACTCAAATATTTGGAAACCTCGTTAAATATTTTCCTCAAATCAAACACTTCCAAACAAACACCGTCTTTTGCTATCCTAAAAAATGCCTCTAATAATTAACAAAATTCTTAATAACAACCTACTTGTGCATGTAAAATTTTGATAAGTTGAGGACATTGCTCTATGAACGAAACGTTAAAGACCCGTCTTAGGACTCAAAGATTTGGAACCCCCCATTGAATATTCCTTAAATCAAACGCTTTCAAACAAGCACTCTCTTTTTCTATCTTTAAAAATGCCCCTCAATATTCACAAATTTCTACGGGTGTGTTTGAGTTTCATTTTTCAAATATAGTTTGTAATAGTGAGTTTTGAAGAATGTATGGTTAAACAATAGTTAAAAATTTGAATTTACTTGTAAAATTTTTTATTGAATAAATATGCGATTGAAAATGAATTGGATAAAAATAAGCTTCCGTTTGGTGCCTATTGTTTTTAAAAAAAATTTTGCTACATGATCATTTTCAATCATACATTTACGAAATAAAATATTCTGCACAGAAATCCAAAATTTTTTCCTACATTTTGACCATACAATCTCCTAAAAATCAATGGGCACCGAACAAAGGTTAAGATTTTACATAATGGATCTCAACTCAAACAAGGGCTAAATAGAGTAATGCTATGTGCCGCATTGGTGTTGCAGCCCCAATTTAAAATGGCATTAATGTGATATTAAATGATAAGTCATTGAAGTTTTTACTAAATGGACCTCAACTCAAAAATAACATCCCAACTCTCTTCCCATATTTACTTGTCACGTCCTTTCCCACTTGACTTTTTATTTCATTTTCCTTATCTTATTCGATCAAAAAACAGTTTCGAAGCTTTTGCTGAAGAGTACAAACTCCAGTGTATTCGTGTGTGTGCGGAAGAGCCATGGACGGTGGCGCACATTGCAATCCTCGAACCGTGGAGGAAGTTTTCAGAGATTTCAAAGGCCGCTACGCTGGTTTGATCAAAGCTCTAACCATCGGTACTTCTTTTAGGCACCATTTCTCTAATTTTTCCATTCGAGTTTAAGGGTTTATACTTGTTCGATTTTAGTGCATTTTGATATATTACTTTCGGTGAATATTGGGTTTGTGTTTTGTTTTTCAGATGTCGAAGAATTTTATGAAAGGTGCGATCCTGGTGAGTTAGGAATTTCTGTTTTACTAGTTTTCATGACGCTTTCTCTCCATTCATTTTTTTTTTCATATTTTTGCATGAATTTTTTTATTTCCTGTTTCTATAATTTTTGTTAATAATTTTTTCCTGGGCTACGTTGAAGAACCCGAGTTTATCTTATAGTTTATTTTCTGTATTTTGGTTAATAGAGATGCAATTGTTATTATAAACGGAGGTTTATACTGGGGTGCTAGAAGGGCACGGACGGGCTGGTTTGTCACCCGGAACATATTTCAATTTTTTACATATAAAAACTGTATGTTATTTCCTATAGCATAAAATATTTAAATATGCAGGCCGCAGTAGCCTGCATATAAGCATGCAAGCCTATAATCTTGATGAAAACTGAGATCATTGTTACTTATGTGCAATCGCCCCTGCATATGTGTTTTATTGGGAGACCTCATTATGGGGTTAACTCCTCTTATACTTTTCCCTTTTTTGGATATTTGAAGGAGAGCTTTGTGATCTTTTCTGAAAAAATTCTCTTTATAACTCGTTCAAGTCCTTTGGCTCACATAATTTGAATTGTCACGTTTTTCCATCCCTACTGTTTTGGGCCTAGGCCTACAATGACATATTAATTACCCCCATTTATCATTACTCATGATTTTATAAGTGTAAGTCAATACAGAAATCACTGATAATTCATCTGGTATGTACTTACTTAGTTTTGGTGCTACGAGGACTTTTTGGACTGCTCATATAAAGTGTCTTCTCAAGTTCACCCAAGCATTTACGGCAGTTCAGCAGTTTCTTTTAATTTACTTTTTCGGTTTTGCATGTGCTACATACACATCTTTAAGCATATAATGTCCTTTTAATGGGTGCCACTGTTGATTTCATGCAAAAAATTGAATTTTTAATAGCTAAGCAACAACTAGAGCAAGTTTATCAAAGGAGGGTATTTTGCTAATAAAAAATTCCAGTTGCGAATACAAATCGTATAGTTAAGGCCTACCAAAGGACAAAAATAACACCGAATAATCTATGCAAGTCTAATAAAATGGAATTATGTTATTTAGCATAAGTGGTGCCTAGCACCAGCCTATGTGGTAGTGGGCCACTGCCACGTTGTCCTATGCAGAAAATGCATCATAACTTCATTGGATAACGTGGTGGCCCCACATTCACATTGGTGCTAAGCACCACTTGTGCTAAATAACATTACTCAAACAAATGGGTGGATATATTACCAAATGCTTGTATCTCCAGTCGTTACTACATTTGAATACACATCTATGATATTAGTTCAATGCTTCTGCTATTTTTCTATGTTTGGGCATTTGAAGGGCATACTTTCAATTGTTGAGGAACTGCTCACTTACGACTGATTACTTTGCAATTTGAGTTACTTGTGTAACATGGTTTGCATATCGTAGGTCTTTGTCTTGTTTATCAGTCGATCTAAAGATTCTATCTTTTATTAAGGACATTTGAAGTAGTAGCCTCAATGTTAATAATTGTCTTAAACGTTGACACCTTGCAGAGAAGGAAAATCTTTGTCTTTACGGATTTCCTAGCGAGCAGTGGGATGTTAATTTACCTGCTGATGAGGTGCCTCCTGAGATTCCAGAGCCTGCTTTAGGAATAAACTTTGCCAGGGATGGCATGCAAGAAAAGGACTGGTTGGCCCTTGTTGCTGTCAATGGTGATGCATGGTTACTCTCTGTTGCCTTCTATTTTGGAGCCAGATTTGGTTTTGACAAAGCTGACAGGTGTGCTTAGTGTTAACTTGAGAACTTGAAAGTGTTTTATGTTGCTGGGATATAATTTATTAGAGGGAAAGGCTGTTCATTTTCTGTAGGGGCAACAACTTGATGGAGCTGAAATTTAGGTTTTGTTGAGGATTGAAACCTACAAAATATTTGCCAATATGGCCAAGTTGTTAAGATCTGCACCCTCATTTGTATATCCTATTCTTGGTTCTCTCCTCACACTCTTCCCTATATTTGCATAGCGAATTCTAACACTAAGTTTATATACATTTGAAACTCATTGCCTGATTTTTCTTTGCTCCTTGTGTTTCTAAATTGGACAGCTTTAGGCAAACACTTCTCAAACCTGTTTTTACTTGCATATAGAGCCATTCTAGTGAATTGGACTGCTATGTCATCCAAGTGAATTCTAACAGTAATTAAGTGTGTGTGAACCAGCTGCCTCTTCAATTCTCTTTTGCTACTTGCCTTTCTAAATTAAATTGTATGGCGGAATGACATGTGAAACCTAATGCCCATGCATGTACAGATAAATAGCCATTCACGTGCTACGGAAGACTGCAACATAAACAAGCCTGTGGTATGCTTGTGTATAATGGTACAATATCGTATATATGGGTTATAAAAAGATGTTCTATTATAATAAAATTTTAGATCGGTTGACTTTCACAAGGTAATTTTGAGTTATGGTCACTGCAGTGTCTTAGTAATGAAAATTACAATATGGCTAAAATTTCTTATCTTTATTCAGACTTCTGAGTTTTTCTCTTTATTTTCATGAATACTTGCTGGTATATGAATGCAGGAAACGCCTGTTCGATATGATAAATGATCTCCCAACAATATTTGAGGTTGTGACAGGAGCTGCAAAGAAGCAAGTAACTGAAAAATCACCTGTTTCGAACCATAGTAGCTCCAAATCCAAGTCCAACTTAAAAAGGGTAAAAGAGATTCTCTTTTGCTTCTTTTCTGGAAAACATAGAAGGATTTATGCTGCCATTACATATAGTTTACCAATTTTGTGTAATTGGCGCAGTTCCATTCCTTACGAGTCTTAATTCCATGATTTAATCTCTTGGGAAGTCTATGAAATCATTAATGGATAAAAATTTCTAGATTTTAGAGAAGTTAGTCGTGACTGGGTGAATATCTTAGGAAATATTTTTGGAGATTAGTTAGTTAATTTTGTTTATCTATTTCTCTATGTAATTTATAAATAGACTATCGTAAATCATATTTAATAAATTCATGAAAAAGAGAACATCAATTTCTGAAGTTCTATAGAGTATCAGAGCCCATTAAGATCCGACTAAGACTAAAAAATGAGCACATGTATTTTAAGATTGGTCTTGTGGGGATATGTTAAAAATAAATTTTACATCGAATACTTACCAAAATATATATTAACATATAAGAGTTTCAGCTACCTCTCTTATAAGGTTGACCTTTAAGATGGAACCAAATATTAATATGGTATCATAGCATATTTGATCTTGGATTAATCTTGCAATTGTTTTCGTTTTTCGATGAGCGGCCTTATGCTGCTCATTCGATCAATATCAACTCTAACCTCTATGTAGCACCTTTGCCATCTATCTCACTCTAAAATTAGGGTTTCAGTTTGTGACTTTAAAACCTAAATCAAGAAACCTTGGAATCCACATCAAATTGAAAGCTATAAATCCTTTTTCGTAAAAAGAGGAAAAATTCCAGTCACAAACTCTATCCCCCATCCAAATTTCAGTGAAGTCATAGTCGAAGGTGATTTAACTGCTTGTTTGCCAACTATGCTAGCCAACTATTTATTAATTGCTTGTTAAAATTAGTTTTCGAGTTGCTTATTGCGTTTCTGACATGAAGAAAGTGCAAAAAATACGACCATGACTTCTCTTTCTGGTTGCGACCCTAAATCTTATGCACAATCCTGCCATTAGGTTGCTGGTTCTTGCCTCTATTTTTCCAATCAATTCAATTGTGGATTGGGTTAATAGTGGGCTAACTGAAAGTCCAATAAAATGGGAGTCAAATGATAAGTTTTGGGATTTTACAAGGCTTGCCATCCCTCTTTTTTAATTATTGCAAGTCTACCCTAGAAGTTTTCAAAATCTTTATTATTCCCTGAACTTTTAGATTTTGAGCAAGTTGGTCCTTGAGAAAGGTCCCTGAATTTTCAAAGAGCAAGTTAGCCCCTTCTGGTCCCCTCTAAGGTTTACTTTGACTGCTTCCATTATTGTTGCTAATGCATATACGATCATGGGTTCAAGACTCATATTGAGGGAGAGATTGTTGATGATTATGCTGTTGGCACCCTTGGATTGGAAGAAAATCCTGTGACTTTCTCATCAAAATTTTTTTCATTACATTTTCTCAGCCTCGTAGTTCACCTGGGTTTTTGTTGTTACCACTTTTTGGCTCCTTCATTGAGTGGATTGCGGGTAATCCTCTAGATTTTTGGAGTGCTAGTTTTTCTACTCGTGGGATGTGTCCCTCAAGTCTTTGTGATGGTCGTGGTGGATAATGTTTTCTTTTGCGTCAACTTCTAGTTCTTGGTTGGCTTAGTCGGCATGCAATGTAAATGCAATTCTGAAGTACCATTTAAGTCGTGTAAATGATGATTTGCTCAAATCAATTTAATTTTCAAACTCAATTTGGTTTCAACAACACCATATTTAGCTGAGGGGGAGTGTTGAAAAGTCTATCAAATCAATCTAGATAAACATTGCTAGATTTTAGGGAAGTTAGTTGTAAATGGATGAGTATCTTATGAGATATTTTAGGAGATAATTTTTTCTTGTAGTTGTCGGTTAGTTATTTTTTGTTTATTTATTTCTCCTATGTAATATATAAATAGACTATTTTAAATCATATTTGATATATCAATGAAAAAGAAATTACATTAATTACTCAAATTCTATATAATCTTAGCCTATTGCCAGTCCTTGAATGATTTTACATGAAAACATGTGCTTCAACTTCTTTCATTTCTCTTAAAGATCATTTCTCTTAAAGATCCATTCATCTCCCATCCTGACATCAGGCTTTCAAACTGTAAAATCAACAGAGTAGAATTAACTAATTTGGCTCAGTAGATAACTCAAGATCACGTGCTTTCATCCCTTTATCAATCTTTTTTTTTTTCCTAGGATTGCTGAGTGTGCATCTTGAGTATGTCCAGCCTGCAATATATTTTGATGAATGTTCAAAGTTGTTTATTCATGTTGGCACGGGTCATCGTTAGTAAGATTTGTTTCAAGCCGCCCTTTAGAGACTTGTTTCTGAAGTGATGAGTTTGATCTAATCTATTAAATAAAACAATCTATTGGAAGTAACTCATAAGACACATTTCAATCATCTAATGTGATATGAAGAATTGTGACTTGATCACCTAGTTCATATATTATATTCTGTAGTAGAATATTATGAAAACTGTAGCATGTTGTGAATTCTCTTAATGATTGGGTCTATCAGACACCTTGGTGCATAACAATGATGCAAATTAATTATTAGTATGTCAAAGAATCAAAGAGTCATTGTCTAGTTTTATGCAAAGTCTTTGTTCCCATTAATTGTGTTCTAACATTTTAGCAGTCAAATAAGTCTATTAGTTTTCCTAGATTAATTTATTTGAAGTTTAGGTATTCTAAGAATCATTACTGGTGTCTAGAAGTCATTGTTCAATATAAATAGAGTCAAGAATGCAACTTTGTAATCAGTTTTTATCATCAATATTACCCTCTTAAAGGCTATTTCCAGATTTCCTTAAAAAAATCTTGGCTCCAACGGTATTTGGAGTATTTTAATCTTGGTTACTTCACTTGTTTAAGGTTCAGCTGACATTAAACAAGCTACTCATGGCTTGCATTGCATGGAATGACAACAGTTCTGGAACGATAATATCTATTGCTTTGAACAAGAATGAATACAATTTTGTGTAAAAAGAATATATAGACATATAGGACACTAAATTGTATTGGTGATATCCATCCCTAATTTTGTGGCTGAAATCACGGATTACACCTTAATCAAATTAGAGAAAATCTTCTAAATATTATACCCTAACTAAATCAGAGAAAATCTCCTAAAAATATCCAAACTTTTCTAGACTCTCTCTTGAGCTAGTTAGAAGATGTTAAACCCAACTTGCTTGTTTAGGACTCAAAAGATAGTTTTTGAAGTCCTTTAAGTACGATAACTAGCTACTCCTTTCTTGGGATGAAAGACATGCAAATTAGATCATTTTCTAGCTTCACTTTGAGTACAGTCATTTTGTTGAATGTAGACTTCACCCTCCTGACTGAGGAATGCATTCTTACTATCAAGTTGGTGGCGAAACTGCAGCAAATTGGCTGCAAGAGAAAGTATCACTTCAGCTGTGTTCATTTTCTCCATCACAGCTAAAGTTTCTTGGTAATCTCCTGTACAAGCCGAGCCCTTTTACTTCTTGGTCAAGACAAAATGTAGGACTATACTCCCTATTAATGTGTCTTCCCTTGTATCTATCTACTGCCCGATCAGCCTTGTATCTTAGTAAATACCCAACCGACTAGAGTCTTTCATCTTGCTAGGTCAACACTTGTCAAGTGTCCTTGTCTCTTCCCCGACTCCATGTCTCCATTTTGAATTTTTAGAGCTTCCTAAGATTTTGGAATTTACACACTCGATAAATTAGAGGTAAAGGTTCTGTAAGAAGATGATGACTATTATAATGTATGAGTATTGACAAGAAGGAAGATCACAGGTATTATTACAAGTAAAGGCTTGATACATAGGATCAAGATTATGTGTTGCTGCCATTTCCTCGGTATTCAAATCGAAGTCATGGCTTTGGTGTAGGAAGATGATCATAGGGCATGTTCTGTCCCTTTTTGATCTAGCCAGCTAGAATAGAGGAGAAGCTTAGGGCACAGTGGTCAGACTTCTCCATAACGTCTTTCAATTATAGTTAATGGCTCGTGCGTGGTGTGGTGACTTGATAGGCAGTGAAAAACTCCTTTGAACAATAGGCAGTGGAATAATTTCTCAAAAGTAATATTCCGAAAGTGGCATCCAAGTTGATGAACAGTTTCATGGACTTGGAATGATAGCATATCCCTAGAAACCACAGTTGGTGCAAGTGACTCAAGTTTACATCTAAAATTATTGCGCACGAATGCACGTGGTCAAATGCCACATAAACCAAGACTGTAATAGGGAAAAGAACTAAACATTTTACTTCAGGAATACGTTTGGTGTGAAGGTAATCAAAAGGGTTTGATATTTAAAATGTGCATAGGCATGTAATTTATTAAATAGAGGATATGGAAACTGTCACGGAAAAAAGTTATGGTAAACTAGTGGTAAACGTAAGGGATCATGCAACTTCTAACAAATGTTTTATTTTTTCTCTCTACAATAGCATTTTATAAGGGTATATTAACACGTGATAATTAGGCAACATTTTTTTCTTTTGAATTTTTTTAGAAAAACAATCCTTCCCTTAATTCTTTCTGAGAACTCAAATTTGTGCTTCAAATCAGTTTTCATCATAGTCTAATAATTTTTAAAGATCTTTTCGCCTCTAATTTTTCTTAAAGCAAATATACCTATTAAAGACGCATGTGATTATCAATTAAACCATCTTGTTCCTGATGTATTAGTAACGCAATAATGTGATAGGCCTCAGATACTTCATAAATGCTCAGCAGGAAAAGAAAATGTACTAAATGAGGCACCAGATGGTCACTTGCCAGTTTTGCAAATTAGTTAGTTGTTTGTGGGGGAGTGGAATGGGGAAGTTACAGAATAAAAAGTAGGAACCTAATTGTGAATGAAAGAGGGGAGGGTAGTCTTTTCATTCCTTCAGAAATAAGTCTGTTGTAGGAGAGAAGGGTGTCAATGAGAAGATTACGATGAGAAGATTGCGGAGATCTCACATTCCGTAAATACATATGTTATAATTGATTGTAAAATATTGTAAT
>CAIGRP010030357.1:0-11991 GCA_903798385.1 Fraxinus cuspidata
TTAGATAAAGTCATTAAAACTTGCATTATCTCAAATTTCTACGTATTAGCATAAGTGGGAAAATAGAACATTTAAAGTCAAACATGTAAGCTAAAACATCACTTGAAGATTTGACATAAATTTAACAATCATGCTATATGTACGTCATTTTTTATATATTTCTTTATATTGTGTCACATGACAAAATATCATTGAACAACTTAAAAGCAAAAACAGTTTTTTCGTCCCCATTTTTCAAAAAACAAAAGCAATGTAAAAAATAATATCAATCAAATAGTGTACAAATGGCGTTATTCTAAATTTAAATAGTTTTATCTTTCTACACTAAGCTTGATTTGGACTTATTGTGATTATAAGAGAATTATTTTTTGCTTTGACGAAGAAAGATTAGGAAAGAATAGAGATGGCAATAAGGCGAGGTTGTGAGCTAGGTTAGTATGAATTTTTTCAGAGGTGGGGATTAAAAATTTTCCATTTATCATCACGTTTAATTATTTTTAAAAAATATAATTTAATTGAAAAACATTAAAAATTTGAAATAAAAAAATCAAGAAAAAAACCAGGTTTCCAATCCTCATATCATTTGACAAGTAGAAGTTGGGCTCTGAAATTAATTCAAAGAGAACCTAATATGTAATCATAATGAAAGATAAGCGACAAAATTATTTATTTTTATAGATAGAAAACTAACTATTTGCTAAATAAATTTTTATTTTGAATAAAATCCATTAATATCAAATGAGATCACGTCACATTAGATGGGGGTATGACATTTCCCTATAGGGTTTTAATTTGTCATGTGGGTCAACATATGTGATTAATTGCGTATAAATGTTATTTTAAGGCTCATTAAAATGATCTTTAAAGTTATGGACTTTGAACATCTAATTAAAGTATGGACCTAGATAGGTGTAGAGATCGAATCGGGTTGTATTTCATGATGAATCAAAATACATATGAAAAATATAAATACGATTATGATCCTCAATTTATATGTGATTCTCATTCTTTGTATTACCCCAATAACACAAAAATACAAGAGAAAACATATTGAAGAGGAAAATCAAAAAATCTACAATCCAGATCAATAATCAACAAGAATGTATTGAAGCAATCAAAATTATAAAGCAAGAAGCCAAAGTCGAGAATAAGAATTCAAAAATTAAAATTTGCAATATTCAAGATTAAAGATTAAAAAGTCAAACATAAAGACATTACAGTTGATCTCCAAGATTCAAAATTTGGAATCAAGATCCAATAATAAAGAATCGTTCTCAATGAATTAAGGTATGTTCCGTATTTAATAATTTGACTAGAGAATGCTGACAATAAAGTAATTAGGTTTCCAAATTTTTGGGATTTAAAATTTTATAAAATTCTAATAAGTGGTATTAGAGTCAATTCCATATTAAACCTTGAGATCAAGAAAGAATTTTATGGTTGAAATTCATAATTTGGATTTTCCAATTTAAGAAGTGAATTTTTTAGCGCTTAATTTCAAATTTTAGATTTTTGGGAGTTTTTGGAAAAATCTTTGGTCAAACAATAGCTACGATTCCAAACGGTTGCCATTTAGGCAACATGGTGTTATCTCGGGCTGTCCAGCGTGCAGCCCTTGCTAGGCGTTGCAAGGCAACGCTGTAGTGCCAAAGTTCTATTTAATTTTTTGAAAAAAAAAATTTTTTTTTGTTAAACGAAAAAGGAAAGGGAAATAAAAATAAAAGATAAGGGGCAATCAATTTCAAATCTTAGTAACTAAAGTGTTTTTTTTTTTTAGGATTACTAATTTTCTAAAATAGATTAATTAAAACAATATATTATCAAAATTACATTTCTTGTCTAAATTAATTTATTAAAATATTAGGAAGGTTGTGTTACGTAATTGACTGGCCCAAAGAAAGTTCAATATTTGATCGAATTACATGCACGTCTGTTATAATAAATATGTGACAATTATAAAGTTCATTTTTTGTGTGAACATTGAGTCGGTCCAAAGATAAACTTAATTTTTAACATGATTTATTATCAATACTTGATTAGTACACCGAGAATACCACTCACAAGTTGACATTTCTGTACAAAGACTAAGTGTCAATGTTGTGTCTGATCTCTTGTAATGGGACCCACTATTATTTGAATTTATTGATTGCTCAATATGGATTCTCATGTGAATACGTTAATTAGATTTAAATTTTCTATTTAGTTAATCTATCCACTTCTGCAATATTTGTCGACATCAATTCAATTCATCTACTTAAACCAAAGTTTAAAGGTTGGAAAGAGAACGTTTATATCGTTCTTGCTGGCATGGATCTAGATCTTACATTAAGAACTAAACAATCAACTATTCTTAGAGATTAAAGTTCTGCTAATAAAAAATGCACTTAAGTTGGATTGTTCAAACTTTATAAGTTTTTCGATCATGAAAAGTGGAATTTCAACAACATTCAGGGACGTTGCGTCCGATATGGTAAGTACGGCCAAAAAAACTCTTTGAAAAAATTGAAAAACGCTTTGCAAAAGGTGGTAAAGTCGAAACTAATAAGTTTCTGGTGAATTTGGTTTCATTATAATATAAGACTAAAGAAAACTTAAGAAAGTACATCATAAATATGTCTCATCTCGCTTCAAAATTAAAGGCATTAAAGTTTGAGTTGTTCGATGACTTGCTCGTACATTTGGTTTTGATTTCTCTTCCTGCATAATTCAGTTGATTTAAGATCAGTTACAGTTGTCAAAAGGGGAAGTGGACTCTTGATTAACTCATTTTATATTGTATGCAAAAAGTAGACAGGCTAAAGCTAGAGATAACTGAAAGTGCTCATTTCGAAAATACCTCTAAGGGCAAATTAAAGAATAAGGAAGTTGCATCTGATTCATTTTAAAAGAAACAGTACAAACCTGAAAAGGATAAAGTATTTAGCTGTTACTTTTGTGGAAATTCTGGACACATCAAGAGGGACTGTACTAAATACTATGCTTGGTGTGAAAGAAAAGTACATTTGTCACTATGGTTTGTTTTGAGATTAATTTAGTTTCAATAACTAGACACACTTGGTGGAAATACTACTCACATGAGTGTATCTATGCGAGATTGCTTAAATAGTCGAAAGTCAATTGATGTTGAAAGATTTATCTATGTGAGCTATTCAAATCAGTTAAGGTTGAGGCTACATGGACTTTTAGTTTATCATTAAAGATTGATTATTATTTGGTTTTGAAAGAAACATTTGAGGTACCATCTTTTAAACTGAATTTGATTTCTATTTCTATATTTGACAAATTCGATTACTCTTGTTCATTTAGGAATAGTCAGTTTTGTCACTTTCGTAATTCAAATGTTGTGGGTATAGGTTCCTTATCTAATTAGACAACCTATATTTGCTTAATTCGATTTGCCTCTTATAACAAAATCCTGCATGTCAATTCAAGTAATATTAAAAGTAAATTAACCAATGAGGATTCCACTTCTTTATGGCACATCTCTCAAAAGAGAAAGGAAAAGATGTGTCAAAATGAATTCTTGATCCCCTTGATTTTCAGACTTTAAGTGTTTGGATTGATTATATTAAGGGGAAACAAACAAACATAATAAAATTATGTGCCAATAGAATTTCAGACGTCTTATAACTTATTCATATAGAAATCTATGGGTCATTCTCTTCGACTTCTTGGAATGGTCAACAGTCATTTATTATGTTCACAGACAATTTTTCTTGTTATGACTACCTGTTTCTCATTCATGAGAAATCTCAATTATTGTACATGTTCAAACTTATACGTTTGAAATTGAAAATCAACTCAGCAAAAGAATAAAACACATCATCTGACCGTGACAGTGAATTCTACGACAGATATGACATATCAGGAAAATAAAGTCTAGGGGTTTTTTGCTAAATTTCTAGAGGAATGTAAAATCGTTCAACATCACAGCATGCTAGGATCATCTAGCTTGAATGGTGCTATTAAAAGACGAAACATAACACTTAGGTATATGATAAGGAGTATGATTTGTCGTTTCACCTTGCTAGAATCTTCCAAGGAAAAAGCACTAAAGATGCAGCTTAAATTCTCAATAAAATTCCAAGTAAAGCAACTGTTAAAGGATTACAATTTTAAAAAACCCCACTATTAGGTCAATCTTCAAAACGAAAATGTTTGATTCTTTGAGATGTGGAGTTTACTGAAGGAGATAAAGTTTAAGAGTTGAGGATTTTATCTTTGAAAAAGAATATGTATATATCGCTTCTATTGCAATTGATAATGATCAGGATCAGGGACAAATTCTTGCTACATATCTTGTTCAATAAGCTATTTCGAATCAAGACAACATTACAAAATTCCATATATACAATCAAAAGATTGTTTCAAAAAAACAAATTCAACAACCTCAAAAACAAATATCATTAAGGAAATCAACAAGAGAAATGAGAAAAACATTTTCGAATGATTTTATAATCTTTTTTCCAAAAATATGAGGATGGCATTGGATTGATAGACGAAGATATGATCAATCAACTTTTATCAATCCATGCAAAATAATTCCCAAGGGTAGATTGATTCCATAAATAAAGAGATAAATTCCATGAAAGACAATGCGTTTGGGAACTCATCTCATTGCTTGAAGGTGTGAAATCCATTGGTTGTAAATGGATATTTAAAATCAAGAGTGATTCGAAAGGTGATATGGAGAGATAAAAAACTCATCTTGTAGCAAATGACTTTATTCGAAATGAAGGCATTGACATTAAAGAGACTTTCTCTTCGATTTCTACGAAGATCTTTTAGGACTGTTATGGCACTTGTGATGCATTTTGATCTTAAACTATATCTGATGGTTTACAAATCAAAGAAATCCATCTATATGTTAATCAGGCTTCCTCGTCAATGGTATCATAACTTTCATCAAATAATAATTTCAAGTGGTTTCAAGATGAATTCAGTTGATGGTTGTGTATATTACAAGTTCAGTGAAAGTAATCATTTTTTTCCTAGTATTATTCGTTGAGGCATACTGTTTTCTTGCAATGATATAGGCTTATTATACGAAATCAAAATATTCGGTCATGGAATTTTGAAATAAATTTTTTTGGTAACGCTTCTTTTGTATTGGGGATGCAGAAGCACATGGATCATTATCAAGATATTTTTAGATTATCACAAAAGAACTATATCAATAAAGTTCTTAAGAGATTTGAGGTACAGGAATCTAAACCATGCGATACCTTTATTGCTAAGGGAGACAAGTTTAGCTTTAATCAATGCCCTAATGATAAAATTAAAGAAAATGAAATACCAAAAATTTCCTGTGTTTCAGTAGTTAGGAGTTTAATGTATGCTTATATTTGCACACATCCGATATATCATTTATTGTTAGAATGTTGGGCAGATACTTAAGTAACTCCAAGATAGATATTTGGAACACTGTTGCAGGTTATTCAGTATCTATAGAAAACTAAGGATTACATAATCATTATAGAAAATTAGACAAATTAGTGATCACTGGATATTCTGATTATGGAATGTGACTGAAATTTTGCACTAGGCCGAACATTTTGGTTGGAATTAGATCACTCAAGTTATTTTGTGACAACAATAATTTTGTATTCTAATAGGAGCTCGATGATGTCAAAATTTAATCAAATTTCTAATTGTTAAAGAAAAAGTTCAGAGTAATCAAGTTTATATAAAGCATATTATGACAAACTCCATGATTACAGATTCATTTACTAAAGAACTACCACCAAATGTCTTTCATGAGCTTATTGCTCATATAGGTGTTGAATATTTTGATGATATGGTAGTTTAATGGGAGTTTGTATTTGGATGTTTGTTTTAGACATATAATTTTTATCCATGGATATTCAAGTTATTTCAGAAATAAAATATTCAGTTTTCACTCTGGTTAAAGCTTTTAGTTTGATTTCATTAAAGAATAAGGTTGGACAAATTGGAAATAAACATGTTTGGATTGCTTTACATGTAATTTTCATACTATACATCCATACTTGATTGATGTCATTTGATTGCGTAGATATACTTGACCATTGATGGGTTTAGTTATGATACTTGCAACGAATATCGCTTTGATCATATATTGACATAATTGATGGATGAGATTGTTCAGAGATGTTTTCAGTTATGATAGCAAAAATTTTGACGTTACTGGTGTCATAAGGTTATGCACACATATAAGGTAACATATGTGGTCTAAGTGGAAAATTATTGGGTTTTAATTTGTCATATGAGCCTACATATGTAATTAACTGTATTTAAATGCTATCTTAAAATTGAGTCCAATTAAAGTGATATAATAAAGAATTAAAGTTATGGACTTTGGGTATCTAATTAAAGTATGAGTTTAAATATGTGTAGATACGGGATTCAATGGAGTTTTATTTCATGATGAGCCGAAATAGATATGTAAAATATAAATAGGGTTATGGTCATCAATTTATATGTGATTTTCATTCTTTATATCACTCCATCTACAAAAGAATATAAAAGAAATTATATTGAAAATGAAGATTTAAAAGTCCACAATCAAGATCTATAATCAAGAACAAGGTATTAAAGCAATCAAGATTATGGAGCAAGAAGCTAAAGTCAAGAATAAGAATTCAATATTCAAGATTAAAGATTAAGAAGCCAAACATGAAGAGATTACAGTTGATCTCCGAGATTTGAGATTCAGAATCAAGATCCAATAATAAAAAATCATCCCCAATGAACTAATGTATGTCCCGCATTTAATAATTTTATTGGTAATTTGACTGCATGATATTGGCAATAAAGTAATTAGGTTTTCGCCTTCTTGAAATTTAAAGTTTTATAAAATTCTAACATTCTCAACGTTAATATATTTTAAAATTGTAATGAATGAAGAAAGTAGAGAAGATGAGCATATAACCAATTACAACCAATGACCGACAATCCATTCGTTGGGAGAACATATTTTGTAATAGTAATTTTTTTAAGAAAGAGTGATTAAAAAGTAATGGAAAATTTTGGATTTATGTAAAAATATTTTATCGAGAGAATTATGATAAAAATGAGTTTGCGAATATGTCAATCTACTTCAAAAAGTGATAAATTACTTCTAAAAATAGTGAATTTCACGCTGCCCCCATTTGAATTGGATCTCTTTCCTTTCAAAATACAAACATAAAGAATCATGAAAATCTTATTTTAATGAAAGCGTTTACGTCAAGATGGAAGAAGTAGACACCATACGCACAACGATCATTGTAATGATTCTAACCATGTAAAACCAATGACACGTTGTAAGTAAATGAGGCATGCGGAACAACTATATTTTAAAAATCCGCGAAGCAAACCTTGACGACAACATTTTCATATCATTATGAAATTATTAGAGTATCTTTAAGAGATTTTTTAAGTATAAACTCTTTAAATTAGCATTTTTATTTAGAGTGCGAATTTGACTCTCCAAATTTGAAGATTAAAACTCATTCTCTATAATTAAATGAATTTCAAAGTATTTCAATTTTCACTATAGGAAAATAATATAATAATTTAGAGGGAAACTAATAAAAATTAAATTAATGTTTTAAAAACTGAACCGGGGCATTGACTTAGAAAATGAAGAGGGTCAAATGGTCAAACCAAAATTAAATCAAAATCAACCAGAAAATTAAATAAAATAAAATAAAATAAAATCTTTGTATAGATATGTACTATATAAATAAATAAATTGCTATATAAATACATATAATTTTAAAAACTAATATTAAATTTAAGAATTTTTATTTTTAACATTTGTTAATTATCTTTTAATTAATTAGTTCCTTACAAAAAAAAAGATGCTAAATGGGCCTACAATGGTCATAACCAGAAGAAATAGAGGGGAGGATTACAAAACTAAGAGTTTTAAGTTTTTCAATTTCAAATCTAAGAGATAAGGTTTAAGATTTAAAATTTCAAACTTTTTTAAAATTTGTTTATAAATTAATTAATTAAATATATATTTTATTAATTAAATATATTAAGGTCACAATTTTATATAATTTGATCACAAATTATATATTAATTGGTCACGAATTAATGTTCGATCATATTAAAAAAAATTTATAGGTCACAAATTATTTCACAATCACAAATCAAAAATTTTATAGGTCACAATTTTTTCATCGGTCACAAATTTATAAATTTAATAAATCACATATTATTCATTCGTCACAAATCACAAAATTTATATATCACAAATTATTTTAACATCACGGTTCAAAAAATTATAGATCACAACTTGTTCATAGTTCACAAATTAAAAATTGAAACGTCACAATTTATTTATAGGTCGCAAATCACAAATATTAAATGTCACAACTTATTAGACACTCACAAATTATCAAATTAACAATTTTTTAGGTCACGCGTTATTTTTTTGTCACAATTTATCTTTTTCATTGGTCGAATATTGTTTATGGGTCATAAATTATTCAATTTAAAGGTCACAAACAACCAAATGATATGTGACCACTACCAAACACTTGTGATGCTACCTCACGAATGCCACAAACAACATGGCAACCGAACCCCGTCGCCGGCACCACCACCACCACCTCCTAACAGCAAACCATCATCTAAAAATATTGACATCACCACGACCACTACCACCCACCCACAACAACCGCACCTCCCACCACTAAAAACACAGAACCTGCACCACCAAACCCCCTCCCATCCCACAACCCAAAAAAACAATCCCCAACCCTACCGCCATCACCATCGCCGACCACCACCAACACTGCCACCATCTACACCACCCAACCACAATACACCACGACACCAACCAAAAGCAACATCACCACTTCACCGTCTCCGCCGCCACAACCTCCAATAAACTACAACGTTCAACTTCAAAACCACTATGACGACTCCCCACCACAACCACTAACAAATCACCACTAACCGTCGGATCCATCGCCCCTGCCACTACCANCAATAAACTACAACGTTCAACTTCAAAACCACTATGACGACTCCCCACCACAACCACTAACAAATCACCACTAACCGTCGGATCCATCGCCCCTGCCACTACCAAAACCAACAAACCCCATCAAATACACTGTCGATCCAACAAAACCACCACCACAGCCAAATCCACCGTCGCCGCCACCAACAAAAACCATCCCCAAATCACGAAGTAGTGCACAGCCTACCATCACCACCACTGTCGCTGCTACTGCAACAACGATTCGACTCCACAACGTCCATCAACCACCACAAAATTACGACTCCCCCGCAAAAATTGTAAAAAACTCAGAAATAAAAAAAATGCAGCGGCGATTCGCACAAATAAGTGCCGCTACTTCGTGTTTGTGCACAACGTCACCAGACGAAACTGCATCATCTTGTGGAGGCTGACTGCTGGCGGAGAGCGACGAGACTGGAGAATGGAAAAGAGAGAAGGTAGAGAGAGCGATGAAGATGAGAGAAGGTAGAGAGAGTGAGGAGAGAGTGAAAAGAGAGGAGGAGGAGGAGGAGGAAAATTGAAATGAAATTGATTAGGGTTTGTCATGAAAATTGTACTATTACTATTTAATATTTAAAATAAAATGTCTGATTTTTTGGAAAGTTAAAACTTTAATCTGATTTTTGAAATTGAATCTTCAAAAATCTGATTTTGTGTAATTTCCTCTAAATAGAGATAAATAGGCCCATTTATAAACATAGTAAGCCATCAAGTCATAAATTCAGAAGTCCGAAGAAAAATTGGAGACAAGTGGTAGCTGCTCTTCTTCTTTGTCCTTTTTCCGGTGGTTTCTTCTTTTTATTTTTTAAGGCATACTTCTTTTTTCTCATTTCTCCTGGGGGCTTCTTCTACATATATATGTTCATATGAATGGATGAATCGTTTTTCACATAACTTAGGCAAGTTAAGGAAGTTTCGTTGGCAGAACTTTTATCTATTCTTCTTCTAGTATGTGTGTGTGTTTTTTTTGTGGCATGCTAACTGGAAAGGTCGAGAAAATTGCTTCCGGTTCATCGTTTCCGATCGGACCCATCATTTTACCGATTTTTATATTATCGAATATCCGACTACAATCGAATCGATCGCTGGACCGATTCACGAGTTTTCCGATCGAACCGACCGATCCAGTTTGGTTTTCCAAACATTGAATAAAAGATAGAGAAAAAAATAAAAAATATATATTTTTTTTGCAAGTAGTAAAATTAAATATTTATTATACCCGATTCTAGCATCTACTTGGTGGAAATATTGGGTCATCGGGTCAATGGTCGAATCTTTGGGTCGTTACTTCAAAATTATTTACTTTTTTTAAATATAAAATTAATTTTTTAGGGTATGTTTGAGTCACATTATTTTGGAAGAATGTATTCTAGAATATAGATTGATGGAGAATGTGTGGTTGAAAAAGAATGAAAAGTTATTGATGTGATATAAAATATTATTTTATGGAAGTGTGTGGTTGAAAATGAGTAGAAAAATGAGAATGAAAAAAATAATGTATACCAAACAGGGGCTTACGTTATTTGTCACTATTTATTTTTATATCTTTAAATGAATGATTTTGTGAACTCATTGTTAATTATAAAGGTTATAATTTTATTTTATAATTTTGTAAATTATATTAATAAAATTATTCCCATTTTTAAGATGTGCGAATCATTTATTAGGTATTGGCCAAAAATTATATGTAATGATATGCAGTTTATCTTAATTTAAATTAATTTTTCTTAACATAATAAGTCTATAAAATAATTATTTAGTATTACAAGATAAACTAAATGTTGGACTATTTCTTTTCAAAATAATTTGACTATGGTAAATAATTATAAGTTAAATATATTTTCTACACAAAATGTTAATGAAATATTGTTAGAAATTTTGCTAATAAAGGGTCTATTGGAAAACTTATAAATTTTTGCTCTCTAAATTATAGAATATGTTATTTAAAAATGAAAAATCTCTTATAGATGCTCTTACAATCCATGATGTGTATGATTGAGGAATATGTTCTATCATATTCAAGTATCATGCAGATTAACTTCAACAACGATAATCTAACAATATTGTAGGAAGACAATACAGTTTGTAATGTACAAACTCAGAGAAAGTTATATCAAAGGAAATAAGACAATCATATTTTTTTAAAATTCTTCTATACACATGAGTTTCAAAAGAATGATGATATTGATATTCAACAAATTCGTTCGAATGACAATATAATTGGCTTATTCACAAAGCAATCAATAGCTACTTTCAAAAAATTGGCACATGAGATTAGAATGTATCTACTCAAACAATCTCCAATAATTAATATTAAGGGGAGTAGTTGTACTCTTTTTTTCTCAGATTTTGTCCCACTGAATTTTCTTAAACAAGATTTTAATGAGACATTATTTTCTACTTCAAATTTATTTTTTATTAATTGTAATTTTTCCCTTTTGTTTGATTTTTTCTTCCCACTGGTTTTTTGTTAAACAAAGTTTTTAATAACATAATTTTTGTTCAAATGGTCATCATAGAGAAACTTTTTTTCTTTTTATTTTTTTATTTTTTAGCAAAGACATCTATATATCTCTAATGAGTTTTTAGGCTCCATCAAAGAAGGTCGATGATGTTAAGGACTTCTCATACAAAGAAAGTACTAGTCTATAAATATCTAAACCTAGATGGTCCTTGTTTGTCAATCTGCACAAGTGCCCTACGCGTCGAGATAGGTCAAGTGGTACATATTCCTGATAGCGGTGCTGATCTCAACCCTCTGAAACAAGCGAGTCTGCAGATGTGGAAAATTGAGTCTCTGTCAAAGGAGATGAGGTATTTGATCTGTCTAAGAGTGATCTTAATCGTCCATTGTTCTCCACCACTGGAGATGCACTGAATAGTCACAGTTGAATCCGCCTCAACCAAAATAATTAAAATACCAAGTCCTTTGGCCAGTGGAATCCCATCCATTATAACTCTAGGATCAGCCTCCAAAATCAAATATGGGCCAC
>CAIGRP010030359.1:0-18297 GCA_903798385.1 Fraxinus cuspidata
CTTGCCCATATACATTAAATTCGAGCTCCATTTTCTTATAATTCTTTTCAGGAATCATTTTCTCTTGGGTTGGACCCCTTTTCTTTTTCCGCCCATTTACATTTGTTGGTGGCGTGCTTTGCTCATCATTAATTGGAGCAGATATAGTATGTTCTGGTTCACTCGAAATTCTTAGTCGTTTATTAGTCTCTCGAATTGCGGCAGCAATTGCAACTCTTCGTCATTTAGAATTCTTGGAAGTTTGTTTAGTTGACTTTACGAATGCAACATGAAAACAAAAGATGAATGTAATTATTTTCGAAGTATACAAATATCTTACGTATTACAGGAAAACACAATTACCTCATTTTTGTTTATAGTATGAAATCTAGTTCGCACTGTCAATTGATTCAAAAGATTATCTATAGACAGAATAAAAAATCTGCAACATCAAAAGAAATTAAGGTTAGAGATCTTAACAAATTCTAAACATTCAATATTTCATCTAGGACAAAATATTTTATTTATTGCATGTTAAAATATAATATAAAAAATTATTCATTATGTAAAAAGAACTATATCCACAAACGTTGAGAAAAAAAATAATTATCCAAGGGAGTTACCAAAGTAATCTAGGTATCACATAATACACCTTCAACTTCTATCCTTGCATAATTCTCTTCCTCGTCAAGGTTGTCTGTAATTGGATGTGATATATCTAGTGGAATAGTTGCCTCGCAAGTAGTATCTTCTTCCATTTGTGATGCATGAAACTCTCTTGGTGGCACTTGCAAAGCAACATACCAACTAGATGTTTCCTCCTCCATAGAATAAAAGACTTGTTTCACTTGTGTTACCAAGATGAAAGGATCATTTTCAAATTGCTTATGTCCCTCGTTAATGTTAACCAGAGTGATTCCATGTTCCATTTTTATTCCATTAAATATATTTTCCCAATCGTACTTGAATATTGGAACATGAAACATGTTATAATCAAGAACTATAACATTACGCAAAACTCCATAGTAAAGAACTTGCCCAACTACAGGTGCATTATCGTTTGCACTAGATTTACAAATTGTTGTTCCTTCAACTAAAATGCCACTGTATTGACGAGATTTTTTCTGCATCTTTAGTGTGCAACCTAAGACCATTTTTGACAAAACTAGAATATCACATTGATTGAATCTAGGACCACGTGACAACCACTTCAAATTGTTAGAAACATTTTCCATCAACAACTGAACTTTAATCGGTTAAAAATGTTAGAAATAAAATAATCAATAGCACAAGTAGACATTTATTTTTTATGTGTATTCCAACCTTACCATCCAATCAGTCAGTAAAAGAATCAATGTGTTTCTTATGCAGTAAGGACTCATTTCTTTCTAGTCGTTTGTCCCTCTTGAGTTCATCCATATGCATCATAAGGTAAATACAATATTAAGTCGAATAAATATATATGGTCGAACAACTTAACATTTATCGAATTAGATATTTCATAACATACTCTATGATGGTTGAACTTCTGTACTATTTAGCAACACATAGCGATGAGCAACTTTCAACATCTCATCAGATAGTACAATCAGCTTTCCTTTAGAAATTGCATGCCCTACAACCAAGAAATCACTCTCACATTCTTCATTGTGTGCATGCTTAGAGCCTATTTTTGGTTCTTGTGTTATGTATTTGCTACAAAAGATTACATTTTCTTACACAATATATCGTTCAGCCATGCACCCTTCAAGTCGTGCATGATTCATAATGTACCCTTTTAACACTTTCATATACCTATACGAATGTAACAATCTGAAACATATAAAATCGATATTATAATAAATTTAACTTTAGGGAATAACTTAAAGGAATATTACCTTTCAAATGGGTACATCCAAAGATATTGTACAGGTCCACATAAACAAACTTATCTCCCAATATGGATTGTTAAATGTACCATTATATCTAAAAAGGAAGGTGAAAAATACCTTTCCAACATTCATAAAGTTTCAGAAACGTCCTCATCTAATTGTTCGACCTTATTTCTATTTACAACTCCTTTAAATATTTCATTGAAAAATGAACACAATTTAAAAATGGAATTCCTTGGACCTTTAGGTAGAAGTCCTCTCAACGTAACAGGTAATAATTGTTGCATTAAAATGTGACAATCATGAGACTTGAGTCCAACTATCTTACATTCTTCTATTGCGATGCAATTTCCAATATTAGATCCATAACCACCGGGTAATATCAAGTTAGCAAGCCTTTTGCAAAACATTTGTTTTTCTACTTGTGACAAGATGTCAGAAGTAGTAGGTAGATAAAATTTATTTCCTCTACTCTCAGGATGTAAATCATGCCTAATGTTCATAGCTTCCAAGTCCTTACGAGAGTTAATTCCATCTTTAGATTTTTCCTTTGACATCCAAAAGTGTACTAGTGATACTGCCACAAATATTCTTGTCCACATATCTCTTGTATCTAGTCTTGCACTTAGGACATAACTGATTTCCATCTTTTCTCTCGTACTCATAACAAGGTCGGCAAAACTGGAACGGCACATTCATTGCAAGCAACGGAGATATCATCATCGGCAATCAATCCAATAGCATCTACACAAATCTGACATGTCTGGGCATTCAAATTCTTCAGAGGCCATGGCTTCGTTAAATTCAAGAAATAAGTTAATTAAGACAGAAATTCAGATGAAATTAAATAAAAGATATGCAGATTACTTCCTCATAAATCAAACACATGAGACAAGAAAGAAATCACCGATGCTAAATCATTAGAATGTTTAGTTACTCTGAGACTAAACTTATTCTCAGCAACCCATGTGCAAAACTCCAGCCAATGACAATTATTCGCAGAGAGAATAAGTGAAAAGTTTAAAGAGAACCACGTGCTAAAATTTTATTAAAACTTGAAAACCTAATTAATTTATTGCCAAAATCCTCCAGTCAAATCACCAAGAGAATTATTAAATGCTGAACATACCTTAATTTATTAAACCTAATTGGGAATGATTCTTTATTACTGGATCTTGATTCCGGATCTTAAATTTTGAAGATCAACTGCAATCTCTTCATGCTTAGTTTCTTTATATTTAATCTTGAATATAACCTTTTTTTATTCTTGAATTCTTGTTCTTGACTTTAATTTCTACTTCATAATCTTGATTGTCTCAAATCCTTATGTGGATTTTGGATCTTCATCTTCAATATATTTTCTCTTCTATTTTTGTATTGATGGGATGGTACAAAGACTGAGAATCACATATGAATTGAAAACCATAACCCTATCTATATTTCCATATGTATTTAGTCCATCATCAAATACAGCCGTAATGAATCTCATCTCTATACATACTTAGCCCACACTTTATTTAGATACCAAAAGTCCAACAACTTAAATTCTTTATTAGATTACTTTAAAAGGACTTAACTTTAAAATAGCATTCATACATAATTAACTATATATGTAGGCCACATGACATTAAAATCCAATAATTTCCCACTTAGACCATATATGTTACCTTATAAATGTGCATAACCTTATGACGTTTGCTATCGAAACCAAAAGCATCTATGAACAATTTCATCCATTAATTATGCCAATATAGGATGAAAGCGATCTTCGTTACAAATATCATAACTAAACTCATCAATAATCACATATATCAACAAATCAAATGATATAGCTCAAGTATGGATGTGTAACATAGAAATTACATGTAATATGATCCAAACATGCATATTTCCAACTAGTTCTACCTTATTCTTTAATGAGATCAAACCAAAACTTTAATTAGAGGGAAACTAAACTTAATAATTTATTTTCTAAAAACAACTTGAATAACTGTAAGCATAAAATGCGTCTAAGTCATATAAAAACCAAATATAGTCCCCCTGTTTGAGCCACATTATTTTTTTCAATCTCATTCTTTTACTCATTTTTAACCACACATTCTTCAATAAAATAATATTTCTCTTCACATCAATAATTTTTCCTTCTTTTTCAACCACATATTCCCCATCACATCAAACAAAAAACGCATTGTCGGAGCAAAAATGCACCAAATAGGGGCATAACTCCCACTAAACTGCCATATCATCATAAGATGCAACACCCATATGAGCAGTATGCTCATAAAAGATGTTGGGCGATAGTTATTTAATAAGCGAATCCGCGATCATGGAGTTTGTTCTAATATGCTCTATAGAATCTTGACCAATCTGAAATATTTCCTTAACAATTAGAAACTTAATGTCTATAACTTTGATATCGTCGAGCTCCTATTGGAATACAAGATTGCTATTTTCACAAAATAAATTAAATGGTCTTTAATTCCATAAAAAAATGTGCAGTCTAGTGACAAAATTATGTAGTCATATCCAACAATCAAAATTAGAATAACCAATGATCTCCAATTAGTTTGATTTCTTGCATGTGATAATGTAATCATTAGTTCTCAAATTGACTGGTTTTCAAATATTCATTCTAGAGTTACTTAAATATCTACCCATCATTCTAAGAATTAATGATGTATCCAAATGTGTGTAAACCTGAGCATACATTAAACTCCCAATTGTTGAAGTAGAAGGAATTTTCTATATTTCATTTTCTTTAAATTTATAGTTAGGGCATTGATTGAGACTATACTTGTCTCTCTTAGCAATAGGAGTATCATCTGGTTTACATTCCTGCGTCCTAAATCACTTAAGAACCTTATCGATATAGCTAGGAAGGGATTTAGGACCAAACTACAAGCCGGGCTAATATATAAAAAAAAAAAAAAAATTACACATGAAAAACAAATTACACCAAAAAAATAACATGGGCTGGGGACTGGACTCGACTCGACTGGGCTACGACCCGGTCCAATCCCCCTACATCCATTTCTGGATATAGCACTTTTGTGGTAATCCAAAAAATACCCCGAGAACGATATCGGTGCATCTGTATCCCTAACACAAAAGACACGTCACCAAGATCTTTTATTTTAAAATTCTATGACATAAATCTCTTGATTTCTTGCAATAAGCCTATATCATTGCAGGCAAGTAGTATATCATCGACTTATAATACCAAAAAAATATGTTTACTTCTATTGAACTTGTGATGTACAAAATCATCCATTGCATTCATCTCAAAATCAAACGAGATAATTATTTGATGAAATTTGTAATACCACTGATAGAAAACATGCTTAAGCCTATAGATAGATTTCTTTAATTTGTAAACCATTGATGTAGTTCAAAATCAAAATGTGTCACATGTGCTATAATAGTCCTAAAAGAGTCTTTCGTATAAACCGAAAAGAAAGTCTCTTTCAAGTCAATGTCTTCATTTTGAGTAAAGCCATTTACAAAAAGACGAGTCTTCTATCTCTCAACATCACCCTTCAAATCCCTCTTGATTTTAAATATACATTAACAACCAATGCGCTTCACACTTTCAGGCAATGAAATGAGTTCCCAAACATCATTGTCTCTTATGGACTTTATTTCTTTATATGAGGCAACAATTCACTCTTGAGCATTATTCCTTTGTATGGTTTGATGAAAGTTGATTGATTAGATCTTCTTCTTCCATCAATTCAATGTCATTCTCATATTTTTGGAAAAAGACTATAAAGTCATCCAGAATTGTCTTTCTCCTTTCTCTAGTGAATTTCATTAATGGCATTTGTTTTCTAAGTTGAGTTTCTTTTTTCTAGAACAATCTCTTAATTGTGTATAGGGTTTATAATATTGTCTTGATCAAAAATTGCTTTAAAAACAAGATCTGGAGCAAGAATTTGTCCATGATCATTGTCAATTGCACCAGAATATATACATATCATTCCTCAAAGAAAAAGTCCTTAACTTTAAAACCTTATCTCTCCCTACAAACTTCACGTCCTCAAGGAATCGAACATTTCTCGTTTCGAAAAATTGACCGAATAGTGGGATATTAAAAAATTTGTACCCTTAGCAGTTGCTTTACTTGGAACTTTATTGAAAATTTAAGGTATAGTCTTTAGTGCTTCTTCCTAGAGAGATTTTAGCAAGGTGAAATGACTAATCATACTTCTTATCATGTACTTAAGTGTTTTGTTTCGTCTCTTAGTAGCATCATTCATATTAAGGGATCCTAGCATGGTGGACTATGGAGCGATTCCACATTTGTTTTAGGAATTTAGCAAGAGACCCTAGACTTTGGCCTTCTGATCCGTCATATCTGCCATAATATTTACCATTACGATTAGATCTAACGTGTTTTATTCTTTTACTTAATTGATTTTCAACCTTAGCCATGTATGTATGCCTTGAACATATCCAGTAATTGAGATTTATCATGGATGAGATATAGGTAGCTATAGTAAGAAAAATTCATTTATGAACATAATAAATTAATGTTCCATTCCATGAAGCCCAAGGGAATAACCCAGAAATATCGGTCTGAATTAGTTCTAAGACGTCCGAAGTCCTATTGGAATCTAATCCTATAATTTGTTTGTTTTCCTTTAATGTAATTAATATAAACACTTAAATCTGAAAAATCAAAGGGATCAAGAATTCCTTCCGACACAAGTTTTTCCATTCTCTTTTAAGATATGCGACCTAAAAGCTTGCGCCACAACGAAACAAAATTCTAACTAGTTAAGTAATGTTTAATATCACATGAATTCTCATGTAAGGTTTCTTTATAAGAGACAACCGTGTTAAGCAAATATAGGTTATCATAACTAGATAAAAAATTTGTACCCACAATATTTAAATTTTAGAAAAGGCTAAAATGATTATTTTCAATTGAACAAGAGTAACGAAATTTGTCCAATATAGAAACAGAAATTAAATTTCATCTAAAAGATGGTACAACAAATGTCTCTTTACAATCTAAACAAATGAGTCTTTAATGATAACCTAAAAGTCCTTATGCCTCAACTTAACTGATTTATCATCGCCTACATAGATGAATCTTTTAGCACCAATTGGCTTTCGACTATTTAGGCAACTCCGTATAGAATAATTATGTAAATAGTAGCACCAGAATTTATCCACCAAGTGTATCTAGAACTGAAACTAAATTAACCTCAAAACAAACTAAAGTGAGTAGTGTACTTTTCTTTACATGCCAAGTATGGTATTAAAAACAGACCATCTTGACATGTCCAGGATTTCCACAAAAGTAACAGCCAAATACTTTATCCTTATCAGGATTTTATTTTTTTTAAATTGAACCAGATACAGCTTTCTTATCCTTCTTTCTTTTTCTGAACTTGTCCTTAAAGGTATTTGTCAAGTGAGTACTTCAAGTTATCTCTTACTTTAGACTTTCTTCTTCTTGCATACTATATGAAATGAGCTCATCAATAGTCCACTTCCCTTTGACAGTTGTAACTAACCTCAAATTAACTGAATTATGTAGGAAGAGAAATCAAATCGTATCTTTAGCCTTTTACTTTAGTGAAACCAAGTTTACCAAAAGCATACTAGTTTCAACCTTATCGCCCTTTATAAAGCATTTTTTTCAAGTTTTTAAAGAAATTCCTTGATACTAATTACTTTATTGGACACGGCGCTCCTGAATGTTGCTCGAATTCTACGCTTCATGATCATAAGACTTATGCAATTTAAATGATCCCAATTATTCGAGTTTAGTTTTTATTTGCAAAACTCTTATATGTAAGAGTAGAGCGTTGTTCCATCCTTAACGCAAGGTCTAGATCCATGTCATCAAGAACGATACAAACGTTCTTTTTCCAAACATTAAACTATGGTTCAAATACATGAATTGAATTAATGTTGGCAGATATTGCAGAAATGGATAGATTAACTGAATAGAGAATTTAAACCTAATTTTCATGCTTACATGGGAATCCATATTGAGCAATCAATAAATTTAAATAATGGTGAGCCCTATCACAAGAGATCGAGCACGACATTGACAGTTAGCCTTTGGACATAATTATTAACTTGTAAGTGGTACTATTGTGTAGTAATCAAATATTGACAACAATCATGTCAAACATTAAATATATCTTTGGACCCATTCAATGTTCACATAAAAAGAAACTTTATAATTTTCACATATTCATTACCACATGCGTTCAAATAATCCGTCCAAACATTGACCTTCCTTTGGGCCGGTCGATATCCGCATAAATTACGTACATACAACCTTCCTAATACTCTAAATAAATTAATTTAGACAAGAAATGTTACTTTGGTAACATGTTTCAATTAATCTATTTTATTAAAATTAGTAATCCGAAATAAATTTAAGTACAAAAATTTGAAATTGATTGCCACTTCTTTTTATTTTTATTTTTCTTTTGATTTAAAGAAAAAAAAAAACAGCAAGTCACTAAGCAGCAATTGTCAACAGGTTACTGCAATTGCAAATCTTGTTTACTTTCCCACAAAAAAAAAAAAATTACTCACATCACTTAAAGCCACTACAAGATGGATACAATAGCACCTTACGATTTTCAATTAAAGGTACAGTTGCAAATAATATCCATTAATCATAGTTTGAAAAAGTGGCCATAGATTCGGCCAATCAATGTGTGAGAAGGAAACTGCCATAATCCATTAAGGCCCCATTTGTCTCCCATTATTTCAAAACATTGTTTATTATAGTAAAATTCTCCACCATACATTCACCTAATAAAATATGGGATAATTGCAGTGGCAGTACCAAACTTTTCATTTATTAGTAGACTTTACCCAAACATTTCGTTTGTGCCACCCACGGTACTAGACCTTTCAAAATGTAGCAACTATCCATCCATACTGAAGTCTAAATGGATTATTTCCGTTAGTTTGACCATTAGTTGACAAAATAATTGACTTTGACAGTTATTTTTGATTAATTTTAAAAGGTTAAAATGGTAACTTTACATTTTTTATAGAATAAAATAACTAAAATCAAGTAATTAAAATTTAAAACCTAAAACCAATTTCATCTTCTCCATCCACCCCCACCCAAATATTGGGAAATCTTCAAACCCCAAATATGTACTCAATATGAGGAACAGGAAGAGTGCTGTGGAGACCATGAGAATCAAAGAATTGTAGTAACAGAACATTTATGGTCATCAACTTTCAACTAAAAATCTCCCAATTGATTTACAAGATCTTGTAAATCCTCACCACAATCTGATGTTTTTGTTACCACATCTTCCACTTTTGCAACTAATGGTTCATTGGCAACCAAGATTTCTTCTGCTTGATAGTCAAAAATGAGATCTTCCCCGAGCATTTCCTCCAACATATCCTCTTAAATAGAATTCAACTTGGTGTCAGGGCCAATATCTGATGTAGTGTCCTTCAAAGCAGAAAACAATGTCTCTATCTCTAATTTCATGTTCACAATCTCCTCTTCGTCTTGACTTGTATGGTTCGAAGATTGATTAATGCCGATTGCAAATTCTCAACACTTGGACTCATATTGAGTATCTTATTTTGCCCAATTTCTAAGCACTCTTGCTTCTACACATACTTATCCATATAGGTACTAAGTGGATACTTAAGAATAAAATCGATGATCAAGATACTATAACTAGAAATAAGGCTAGGTTAGTAGCCCAAGGATATACTCAGGTTAAAGGTGTAGATTTTGATGAAACATTTGACCCGGTAGTAAGACTCGAATCTATTAGAATTCTCCTGACTGTTGCCTACACTTTGGGATTCAAATTATATCAAATGGATGTCAAAAGTGCTTTCCTGGATCGAATACTTCAGGAAGCCTATGTTGAACAACCTAAACGATTTATAGATTCTAAATATCTACATTACATTTATAGGTTGAACAAAGCCTTATATGGTCTTAACAAGCTCACAAAGCTTGGTATAATAGGCTTACTGCTTATCTTATGGAATGTGATTTCTCGAGAAGTGGTGCAGATATAACCTTATTTATAAGACGTGTTGAGGAAACCATGACCATAGCTCAAATCTATGTCGATGACATCATTTTTGGTTCTCATGTTGATTCTCGTGCTCATAATTTTCCTGAATGCATGAAGTAAGAATTTGAGATGAGCATGATTGGAGAATTAAATTACTTTCTTGGTCTCCAAGTCCAACAAACGAATGATGGATTATTCATATCTCAAATAGAAATATGAAAAAAATATTGTCAAGCGTTTTGGTCTAGTTGGCAAGAAACACACTAGAACATCTATGAGCACCAATGTCAGGTTAGGTCATGATCCTACAAGAGTGTTGATCAGACACTGTATAGGAGTATGATAGGTAGTTTACTTTATCTCACTGCTAGTAGACCTGACATAGCTTTTAGTGTAGGGATTTGTGTGTGCTTTCCGGCTGATCCCAATAAATCTCACTTGAGAGCCGTACGACGTATCATTCGATATGTAAATGGACCTATAGATTATAGGATCCTGTACTCTCGGGACTCTAATCTTGATCTTATTGGTTATTTCGATATCGATTGGGTTGGAAATGCCGATGATAGAAAAAGTACTTCTAGAGGCTATTTTTTATGTTGGAGCTAATCTTGTTGCTTGGATGAGTAATAAACAAAATTCTATCTCATTATCCACAGTAGAGGCTGAGTACATAGCTGCAAGAAGTTGCTGCACTCAACTGCTTTGAATGAAACAGATGTTGAGTGATTTTGGAATTAAGCAAGGTACCATGATTGTGTTATGTGATAACACTATTGCATTTAATATTTTCAAAAATCCTGTCTAGGACTCTCGAACCAAACATATTGACATACGACATTCTAGACCTTGTGGAAACTCGTGTTATTCTTGAACATATCTCTATAGAAAACCACTTAGCTGACTTATTTACCAATCCATTAGATGGTCTTCGATTTTAATATCTTCGGACGACAATTGGTGTTTGTGTGCCTCATTGATTTAGTATTTTTGGTGCATGCTCGTACTTTACCACTATGTGACATTAATTTATGCATACATTATATTTGTTTGTTTGTTTTCTATGAGAACACTTATGCATTTTTTTATTATTATTGTTATTTACTTGTATTTTTATTTTTTTGTGTTTGCAATTTTTTTTTTGTGTGCTTAGTGCATTCATACTTTAAATTAAACACACACACACACACAGACATATATATAATATTTGGAACATTGAAATAATAAATAGATATACATGTGGGTAGTTTGTTTACAACTGTACATACATTAAACTTGATTTTGTTGGTTGTGATCAAGCATGAATTTATTTGATGAGATGTAACATAATTTCCATTGCTAGCTTATGTTATATATAGAGTACTTCGAATAGGTCTCTTCATATACCATATGCACTGCACATACTATGATTTTGTTAGAGTTGTGATCAAGCATGAGTTTATTTGATAAGCTGTAACATAATTTTCATTGCTGGCTTAGGTTATGTATGGAGTACTTCGTATATGTCTCTTCGTATACCATTTGTACTGCAACATTATGATCTTGTTAGTGGGACTCTACCGCGTGTGTTAGATTTGAGGTGGCAGTCACATGTTAGTGAGGTGACTTTGAACATGAATTGACCTTATTTATTGGACCTAAACTCAAATTTGTCCCTCATATAAACCAAAAAGTATCTACAATATAGCAAAAGGCTCAATATCTTATGCTACTTTTCGAAACATATTTGACTTGAGCGATTAAGCGTGCAGGGTTTCTCATAACCTGGTGCCTATGGTCAACTGACTTGAGTTAACCAACCTAATACTTTCTATAGGGGTCATTTTTGTCGCATAATGGAAAGGAGCATGCACTTATGATGTGAAAAAAAAAATTATGAGTTTCATGGTTGTACAAAATATATGCTAGAAGTCAGGGAGAGAAATGAAATTATATGTTCACAATGAGCTTTAATATATATAGGTTCTAATGTTCTTTATATGGTTTGACTTTAATAAGTAGGAGAATATCCTTATTAGCAGTGATGTTAAGCATGTCCTTTCTCACAAAATTAAGATTTGGAGTCCTACTACCAGAAAATTGGTGCACTTTACGCATATGGGTCACTTATACAATTTACTCCATGTTTAACTTAGGTTATATGTGGGGGAAGGTTTATTGTTCATTTCTTATACTTGTACTGATAACGCCTGCATTGTTGGGTTATTGTATGTTATTTCTTAGTCCCTTGTCATTTTGTGACAAAAAATGGAGTATATGTGTATAAGATTATTTTGACCATTGTGATCTACAAAATTTTGATGAAATGATAAATTCAGTATTGCTAATTATGTTTTGATACTTTAATAGTATCAATGTTTCGTTTTTGTATGTTGGTTGCATTGATATTATATCTTAATTTAGCATATGATATGATACTGAAAAATGAATCATTAGTTACTAACTGCTTAGATTGGTTTTACACTTAATACTGTATCACATACATTTTACACTGGGCATTTGAGTTGTCTATTTCAGAAAATATGTTTTGATACATGAAAAGCAATATTCGATCAAGACAATTTTTGGTTGTGTAAGTTTGTTTTGAGTCTATATTTTTACTACTGCCTTGACTTTAGATTGTAGTTTTTCACATAATGTTAAAGGGGGAGCTTGTTAGGTATTTAATGTAATTAACAAATCTACGAACAAAATGGATTTAAATTGATATATTGTAAAAAGTTAAGAAGTAATGTGTAAATAGTAGAAAGTTGTGTTATATTAGGTCTAGGGTTCGAAAATGGAAAAGAATGAAAAACGGCACCGCAATTTCGCTAAACTGTTGCCAAGACTTGGCTCGAGCATCAAAAACAGTAACAATGTCGCTCGATTGTCGCTCAACCCTCACTCAAGAGACAGTGCTATCCAGAAATTTTTAATTCATTTTTTTAAAGCTTTTTATCCGGCTCATTCATTCCTTAACCTAACCTATAAATACCAAACGCCACAGAACGATTTTTCCAAGGTTGATCATTGAGCAAACACTTAGCTTTTCATATTCTTTTCATCCTTTCGAGATTTCAACCTACATTATTCATTATGAATTGTTCTTGGCGGTGAAGAAAAACATCATATCCAAAATCTAAATACCAAACTGCGACTTTCTTCATATCTGTCAGAGTTTCTAAAGATCAAAGGAAGATGACTGGAGTTCCAGTCATTGAAGAATGTGGTGTTCTTCGTACATCCACAAGAGATCGACGATTTAACGAAGTTAGGAGTTGCTGCAGGATAGCACAATCCATGAAAGTTTTGGAAACTGCAGCTAGGTGCTGGTATAGGAGCACAAAATCCAGGAGAGCTATTGGAATTACAGTGAAGAGATCAGATAGTACGTGTCGTTGTCTAGTCTGGTAGACTGCATGTTATAAATCTTTTGTAGTGGATTGTTAAATGGCAAAGTGCCCAGAGTTTTTACCTAGTTGGTTTCTCCATGATCAATTTTTGTGTTTGTTTATTGATTACTCAACTGTAGTATTTCAACATAGGAATAATTAAATTGCATGATTAATCATCTAGATAATAATTAATAGTTATTTGTTGCTATTTAATTATTAAGTAATTTTAATTCCGCATAATCACCTATTCACCCCCTTCTAGGTGTTGTTAGGGTCGAACTACGTATTTTCAGTACTCAATATGAGGAACAAGTAGAGTGTTGTGGAGACCATGAGAATCAAAGAATTGTAGTAACAGAACATTTATGGTCATCAACTTTCAACTAAAAATCTCCCAATTGATTTACAAGATCTTGTAAATCCTCACACCAAACTGATGTTTTTGTTACCACATCTTCCACTTCTACAACTAATGGTTCATTTGCAACCAAGATTTGTTCAGCTTGATAGTCAAAAATGAGATCTTCCCCGAGCATTTCCTCCAACATACCCTCTGAAATAGAATTCAACTCGATGCCAGGGCCAATCTCTGATGTAGTGTCCTTCAGAGCGGAAAACATTGTCTTTATCCCTATTTAAATGTTCACAAGCTCCTCTTCATCTTGACTCGTATAATTCGAAGATTGATTAATGCACATTGTAACGGATACATCATCCTGTAAATTCTCAACACTTGGACTCATATTGAGTCTCCTATTTTGCCCAATTTCTAAGCACTCTTGCTTCTACACATATTTATCCATATAATGATGGACAAACATCAAATTCTGAAGGCTTTAACAATGAAACTCATCATTTGTTGTTGCTTCCTTTCAGTGCTTCCTCTACACCAAAATGCCCCAGCTCAACTCCTGAACTTCCTCCTTGCGAAGTCGAGCTTTGCATGACATTTCATCTCCTCTTGATTGTCTTTAAAAGATGCTTCTGTCCTCCCAAAAATCCCTCATTAGCAAATTTCCATCTATTGGGATCCGCCTTTTTGGGTTTTGAAGATTTCCCAGAGAACAAGAAGGTGAAATTAGATTTTAATTTTAATTATTTGATTTTAGTTAATTTATTCTATAAGATGTAAAGTTATCATTTTAACCTTTTAAAATTGGACAAAATAATTGTCAAAGTCAATTTTTTGGTTAACTGATGGTCAAACTAACAAAAATCATCCATTTGGACTTTACTGCTACATTTTGAAAGGTTTGGTACCGTGGGTGGCACAAACGAACGGTTTGGAAAAAGGTAACTAATAAATGAAAGATTTGGTACCGCTGCTGCAATTATCCTATAAAATATCTACACACAAATCAATAAAATTGCTTTAAATTTCAACCACACATTCTCCAAAAAATACTATTCATTACTCCATTTCTTCTATGATAATGGAAGCCAAAACAAGTGACGGAACATTAATTAAACATTACAAACTCGGCTAGTCTAGTACATGTAGTGTTAAACTAATTACGATAACAATTCCTCTTGGACTAGATGGAAATGAATGTGTCAATAATACTTTAAAACCATGCTGGTCGAAATCCCAGCTTCAAGGACCTCGAGATCTTCAAAGATACCCTTCAAAAAACTGGTCGGATTAAATGAATTCAGCAACCTGGATTCGAAATTACCAGTTGGTGGAGAGCATAATCGAATACTTTGATTTAATCATAAAGGCTACCTTCAAATTTCTGCCTTCAAAAACTGCTTACCCAGTTGGATTATGCTTGGGCAACATTATGTGAAGAGAAATCTTCCATTTGCTTACCTTGTGAATAGGTAACACACTTTGCCTATATAGCATCAAGATCGAAAACCATATCAATGATGAAAAACACCAGTAAGCAAGCTGTTTGTGTTGGGAACTGAATCAATCATGCGCAGCAAAAATTAAAGAAATATTCAATTCCCGCCAAGGATCTACATTGTGTTTAGATAGACCTTTGATGAATTTCACAAACTCCTATGATGAATTCCACAAACTCTTTTGCTTTTCCTTAAACTCCAATGATCACGATCTGCAATCCAAGCTGTCCAATTGTCCAGCCTCCAATGGTGATCCACACAGAGAACAAGAATGACGGCTAGGGTTTTCTTTTCTTGTGCTAGAAATAATAATGAATTATTCCATACTATTTTTCAAACCCTACCTGCCTATTAATATAAGTTCAAGTAGGTTACTTAACCCGGTCCATTATTTAATTAACCAAATTAATTAAATCTGGTCCATGAATTAATTAATCTAATTAATTAATTCGGGCGTATTAATAAGCAACCCAATTAATTAATTATCCAACACTTGTCAATTAATTAATTGTTGATTTTCATTCTTCTGGTTCTCTTTTGCGTGTGACTCATTAGGTTCCCAATCACGATACCTAACGACTATAATTATTATTTTTATCTAATCAAAGTCGATAAACTAAAATACCCCCTTTTAATTTATCACTAATTGACATTCGTCCCAAATTGACATCTAGTAATGTGTCAGGGCAACACATGCGACGGGAAATATCACGTGATGTGACAAAACCAAACTTGTTCGTTTACCGTGAAACTATAATCCTTTCGTCATATGATCCGATCGATTACGAGATATGGATATGTGTCAATCTTGTTTATCGATCATTTCTTTTATCCCACTGTTAAGTCAATATCATTTACCGTGAAACTATAATCCTTTCGTCATATGATCCGATCGATTACGAAATATGGATATGTGTCAATCTCGTTTATCGATCATTTCTTTTATCCCACTGTTAAGTCAATGTAAGTCGAAAACTCTTTTTCAACTTATGAGTTCACCTTGGCCAAGAATTTCATTATCAATTTAACTAGATAAAATGTAGATCATAATCTCTTACTATCTAAGAGTGATGAATCCTCTATCGATCATTCACAACCTTCATATGATTCTTGACATACCCGAACGATGCTGCATTAGCGACCCTTGGCAGAGCAACATCCAACACTACCAAAGTATGACTGTCCTCATATAAGGCACTATGATGACCTCAAGTCAAAGGATCAATTCCACTACCGAACGTTAGAGATTAACCACTAACAATCAGATAGTTATCCATGTGGAATCTCCCAGCGAGTCTCCAATATTTTGTTTTATAACAAAACATCCACGTGTTCATTCAAGTGTCACCACACTTTACCTTGTAAGATCAACTACTTACTTCACAAATAAGAACGTCACACGTGATAGTCTATTCGTATCTCATTATTACTTCAAACACGGATGATTTAAAATTCAGTCATATGTAATTTGTATCTCACAATCACAACTCTTTGTAATTAACAAATCACCAAAACTTGAATTTATGAATTCTATTATTTAGTTTATTAGAATATTATTTAAGCTAAATAATAGATATTGCCATAAATGTGTATCGATAATTTATATATTAAAAGTGTTTATGCTCCAAAGTTGATTGGACTTAGGGCAAAACACTTACAGTTTGTTCAGCTGAAAAACCGATCGTGGCAAAAACGAAAATCAAACTTACTGGAAATCCTAGGCAAGCAGGTTATAATTAAGCTGGAAACCTGAGATTCAAGAGACACTGTTTGATGAAACCAATATGTTGGGACCTTCAAAACAGCAGTGGATGAGAGAATGTTAAGCTGTTGCCAGCTTAAATTCTTGCAAGAATATTCAAATTGTATGTATAATGCTTGAGTATATAGATAGACAAGCTAAAACAATGACTAGAATTCGAAAAACTGTTTGGGTAAGTTTTTGAATTTGGTCAAAACAAGTTCAAAAAATTTGAATTCTTTGCCAAAACTGGTTAGGTATGACTGCAAAAGCTGGGAATAAAGCTGTGACATTGCTAGTTAGAAAAATTGAAATTTTAAAATTAGGGGAAATTATTTTGAATTAGTTGCCTAAACAAGTAATGAAACAACAAGGCAGTGTTTCGATTCTTCAAGAATCACATAGAACCTGCTGGGCAGTTTCAACACGAAGAACAAACATTCATCTTCATGGAAATAAACTTCCAAACATCCTATAAAGTTGGATGCAAAGAGTGCATAAGCTATTTGCCAAACTCCCAAATGTAGGGCATGATTCGAACTTGAACCTGGGCCTGGGTAGAAGTCGAACAAGGAATATAGAAGTTCTGCCAACAAGTTGAAACTGGATCGAAGCTGGCCAATACAATGAACTGGCCGAAACTCACCAGAACCAAACTTTCTTCAAGTACGTGATCTGGGACGAAACTGAAGTGCTGCCATAAGTTCTGGCATCCGATCTGATTACTGACCAAACTCAATGCAAACTGAAAATGTCTTCAAAGACTGGCCGAAACCAAAGTACCAAGGAGAGACTTGAATCTGACCCACAATAGCATGAACAACAATGGAACCAACCAAGCACTTGATTGTTGCAAGAACAATGCCAAGCAATCTGGCCAATTTCAAAACCTCCAAGAAAGGGGTGAAAAATTAAGATTTTTGAACACGAATCTCAAGCTGTCCAAGATTATCTCGAAAACAGCAAGTTTAATTCAAAATTTTGCCTAGGGAAAGGCAAAGTTTGGATATTTATTTTTTCATTTGTATTCGGTCCATCATCAGATATAACTCTAATGGATCTGATCTCTATATATATTTAGTCCACACTTTATTTAAATGCTCAAAACCCAATAATTTAAATTATTTATTAGATCATTTTAAACGGAATTAACTTTAAGACTGTCTATATACAATTAATTACATATGTAAGCCAGTGTTCATTAAATGTCACAAGTATACGGATCGTAACAAGTAATAAAGTGGATTTATTAAGTCCGAATATCGTCTAACAGAGACTACTATCTACTATAAATTTTTAAACTAACATAGCTTCAACTTTAATTAAAATAGTAACTAATGATCAAATCAAGTTTTATTTTCAAAATGAAGTTCTAATAAATAAAATAACACTAATTAAAATAATAAACTCTATTTAAAACTATAGAGAAGATTATGTGATTGGAT
>CAIGRP010030366.1:0-18904 GCA_903798385.1 Fraxinus cuspidata
TTCCTAATAATTGGGAACATCTGAAGTCAATTTGATTTACAGTGCTATCATCAAAACAATTGGTGATGCTGCCTGCCATGTGGAACTAAAGGATGAGTGGCTTGGAGCTGCTAAATTCCTTCGACGTGCTTTTGTGGCTGAAGGAAGAACTGGTTCAAATGCAGGAAAGAAAAGAAAAACAACTTGTCAGGGACCTAAAAAGAGCAAACTTTAGCGCAACAATAAAGGATAATGGTTTGAAAAGAAGAAAAACAAGAGCAAGTTGAAATGCTTCATCTGATAGGTGCTAGGTGCTGGGTCACTTTGCTCGAAAATGCCCTAAGCCAAAAAAAGGCAGCTCTTGTAAATACTTCTTTAGTGCTTTTATACTAATTGAGTCATATCTTATGTGGATTGTAGACTTAGAAGTAACATACCATGTAACTACGGATCAAGAAGTATATGTGGAGTTCCGTCGATTTTTCAACTGGTACAAAGTAGATATACATCTGCATCGATTAGAGGGTGAAGGTGAAAGGGATCAGTACATGCAAGCTACATTTGTGTGGTGGCTGTACTATTATCCTTCATGATGTCCTATTTGCACCAGGGATACAAATGAACTTAAATTTTCGTTGTTGTTATTTTAAGATTAGGTTTCAGTTTGAACTTTTGTGGTACTTCTGTTCATATTTGTAATGGTAATGTATATTATGGATCTAGATATGTATTAGGTGGTTTTGTAGTGTTGGATTGTGATCCAATGACTTATAACTATTATGTTGATTGTTGTTTTTCTATGAATGTCTCTTCTTTTTCTAAAGATTTGAATGTTGATTCATGTATATGACATGCTAGATTGGAACATATTGGGCAAGATTGAATGAATATGTTAGCTAAAGAAGGCTTGTTAGGTTTAATCTCTAAGGTTTCATTACTTACTTGTGAACATTACCTAACCAGAAAACAACACAAAACCCATTCGGTAAAGCATTAAGGGCTGAACTTCCATTGCAGTTAGTCCCTTCAAATATATGTGGCCCTATGAATGTGAGGATAAGATGTACAACCTCTAATTTTATTACTTTTATAGACGATTTCATAGGGAATAGTTATGTCTATTTGATTTCTCATAAGTCAGAGTCATTAGAATGCTTTAGATGATATTTAAATGTGGTAGAAAATCAAATAGATAGAAAGGTGAATGCCTTAAGAATTGAGTGAGGGGGTGAATATCTATCCGAAGAGTTCAAAGAACTATGTAATGATAAGGGAATCATTAGACAATTAACTAGTCCCAATACACCACAACAAAATGGTGTGGCTGAGAGGATGAATAAAACTTTGCTAGAAATGGTGAGGTCCATGATGGCGCAGGCTAACAAAAGATATTTTAATAACTGCGACCTATATTTTGAATAGAGTTTTCTCTAAATCAGTATCTACTACATCATATCAACTTTAGAAAGGTAGATCTCCAGAATTGAGTTATCTTAGATCCTGAGGATCAGTTGCCTATATCCATGATTTCTCAAGGAAGTTTGGAAAATTAGGTCCGAGAGGAAAGAAGTGTAACTTTATAAGATATTCAAATCAATCCAAATGTTATGTCTTTATATGTGAAAATCATGATGGGACTATAACTAAGATAAAGTCACGTGATGTTACATTTCTTGAAAGTGATTTTCCTAGCAGGGAAGAAATTAAAAAGATAGAATCTTTGTTTGAATTAGATGAGAGAGTTGCACTGGATGGATCAACTAAGGTGCAAGAGGGAGCACTTCCACCTATTGATTCGAGTGGGAGCAATTTATCTCCTGTCACATCAGAGCTTTCACTTCGTAATAATACTAGAAAATGTATGTCTAAACGTCATTTCAAGATTAAAGGGCAAGTTTTTCTAGTATCTCCATAAGATGATGAAGAACCAAAATCAATACAAAAAACTCTATTATGTTTTGCAAAGGAAAACTGGAAGAATGCAAAGGAATAAGAGATATAATCTATAACATCAAATCAAGACTGGGACTTGGTTGATCTTCTGACTGGTAGGAGAGCTATTGGGGAACAATTGGTTCTCAAGATAAAACGAAGAGTTACTGGGACAACAGAGAGGTATAAAGCTCGCTTGGTAGTAAATGTTTATACTCAATTGAAGGGTATAGATTATAAAGAAACATTTTCATCAGTAATAAGATTTGCTTCAATTCGCCTACTATTAATCATAGTGGCATGTTTAGATTTAGAATTATATCAAGTGGACGTGGAGACTGTCTTTCTCATTAGAGAATTGGATGAAGAAATCTATATGCAACAACTAGTAGGTTTTAATAAAATGGGTCAAGAGAATAAAGTTTGTAAATTAAAAGATCAATCTATGGCCTAAAATAGTCTTCTAGATAGTGGTGTTTGAGATTTGACGAAGTGGTCTATCTCGTACAATTTCGTCGTGATGGATGAAAATCACTATATTTATTTGAAAAGGTTCAATGAGAAATTTGTACTTTTATCTCTCTACATAGATCATATCTTACTAACTTGGAATGATAAAGAGTATATTAAAGCCATTACGATATAGTTGCCTCAAATTTTGAAATGAATGATATGGGACAATCAGATTACATATTAGATGTTAAAATGCATAGAAATCATTCAAAGAGACTTCTTTCTCTATTACAATAGCCATATATAAAGAAAATTCTTGGACATTTCAAAATGTCTAGAGTTCCATACTCAAGTGTGTTTGAGAGCTTGATGTAAGCTATGCTGTGTAGTCATCCTAACATTTGTTATGTTGTAGGTCTGGTCAACGGGTATCAATCTAATCCCAAAAGAAAGCATTGGAAAGCTTTTAAGAAGATATTGAGATACTGAAGGGTACATACTACTAATTATTCCCTATGCTATTAAGGGAATGATTTGTGTTTAAAAGGATACAAGATGCTGATTGGGGTGAAGACCAAGATAAGAGTAAATCAACTTCAAAATATACACTATTGCTTAATAATGGCGCCATTTCTTGGAATAGCAAGAAATAGGCATGGATTTACTTGTCCTTAATGGAAGTAAAATTTGTAGCATGTGCTTCAGTGGTACAAGAAGCTATTTGGTTAAGGAGATTCTTAAAGCATCTAAGAGTCCTTACTGGTGATGTGAAACCTATATTGATTTACTGTGATAGTCAGACGTTATTGCATATAAAAAGGATCCCAAGTATCACAGCAAAACTGAACACATCGATACAAAATATAATTTTGTTAAAGACATCATATGAAAGAAAAAAAGTAAGTTTGCAATATATTTTTACACACCAAATGGTGGCTGATCTATTTATAAAACCTATCCCTAGAGATGTTTTTATGACTCATGTTAAATCACTAGTATTATATATAATTTGAATTATGTACTATGTAAACTTTTTATATGTCCATTAATGAACAATGTTTTGAGTTCATATGTAAAGAATTATCTTTTTGTTGTGATTACTAGAACATTATATCATTTGCATAGATAAAGTAGGTGAAACAGGTTAAGATTGATTCACTCATACGAACAATCGTATCAAACATTTTGAGGTGTGCTGAGATGAGACAAAGTGATCATGTTATGTACATAATACAATCTCCTTGATGAGGTATTAAGATGAAATTACAATAAGAAATCGAAATGAATTTTGCTATCCATTAGACCTGTTTATTAGCTAGATCGAGTTCTCGATTGGGATTGCCCAAAGAAATAAATATAAGGAGAACTCGGATTAGATATCCAAGAATATTGACCTATGATCTTTACGGTATATTTAATTTGTAAGATTAAACATGCACCCTAAGAAAGGGAGAAAACATCGTCACATGTGTTTCATGCCATATGTGCTTTAACGACCAATGAAAAATAAAAGAATTTATCCATATTTCTTTATTGTGTGAGTTTCTAGGGCACATATGACCTCACTTATATACCTTTATGACTATTGACTCTTTGTCAAAACTTTATTTCAGTATTGTTACTTTAGCATGTTGTCAATAACTATGGTTTATTCGATTTGATGGGACAAGCATTTGACTTGAAATTAAGGGATTCAAGTAAGAAATGAAGACTATTTTATCTAACACCTCTACTTGTATTCATCGACAAGACAAATGTGTTAATTATTTGAGTTTTGAGACACAATTGCAACTACAACCTCGTTTTTGTGATTTGAAGTAAGTTCTACTACTTGGAATTCGATTATAAGCATGCAAGTATGATTTACAGTTTTTGATTTGGATGTTTTTTTTTTTTTTTAATCCAAGTGGACAAATTAATGGTGTAACTGTTCCACATCAGTTTTTCATCAGTAGATTACCAGTTTTTTGTCAATTGTGAATAACGGATTTGAAAGGAGTGATGAATGGGTAAATATTTGAATAAATGATTGAACAGTGGGTAATTTTCTTCTTCTTTTTTTTTTCTTCTTCAGTGAGAAAATAGTGAAATTTTATTTCCTTATTATTTTATATTGTATTGGATTATATTTTCAAATGCATATGATTTTTTTCACATTTTAGTGCATTTATATATTGATTGAAATTTTTTTAACATTATTTAATTAAATATTAATAAACAATTTTATTATTGCGGCTATCATCGACCGCCCTAACTGGCTTAATATCCTGAATTCGCCCCTGAAAGGAGTGATGAATGGGTAAATATTTGAATAAATGATTGAACAGTGGGTAATTTTCTTCTTCTATTTTTTTTTCTTCTTCAGTGAGAAAATAGTGACCTATGGTAAAGTTTAGTGGCACTGATTTATTTAAGTCTTTTTTTCATTACTTCTTCATTTTTCTTCTTGATTTCTTTGTGAAATCTTCTTGTGATTTCTTGGTGAAACCTACCATCAATTACTCCTTCTTACTAATTCCTTTTGTGGTTGTTTCCTTTGTGGAAAATCTTGTGTTTTTTGTGATCCAAGGATTATTGGTTTGAGTCGGAGATTGAAGGTTTGGGCAAGGTGGTTGAGAATCAATCTTTGTGGATTAGGGATACTAAGCCCTAATGGCTGTTTGTACAAAATTCTTTAAGAACACCGTTCAAATTATTTGAATTGCTTTTTTCTTTGATTTGTTGTGTTAAGACCAAACAAAGCAGAAACCAAAAACAGAGGCAGAGGCCACACAGAGGTAAAACTGAACAAGGGCAGGAAGCAGATCGACCCGCGGTGTTGATCGAAGTTGGTTGTGGCTATAGATCTGGCTTCTGTACCCTCCACCACACTTAATCCCAGCCAATTACATGACTTCTCTGCAACACGGCCAGCAACCACCACGCCATCATCGTCGCCTCCATCAAACACTAGATAGAGAAAGCGAATGGAGAGAGAGTATGTGAATAGAGATAGAAAATAGAATGATATGTAATTTTAATTAATGATTATTAATAATATATTAATTAATAAATATTAAATAAATAATTATAACCAAATTTATGAAAAAATAAATTTAAAATATGAATAATGAAATGTATACTTTTAAAACGGTTTAGGTGTAATTTTCTCATGAAATATTGACTTTCAAAAAAAAAATAAAACTTTCAAATTGGATTTATCTAGTTGTTTCAAGAAAAGAAAAACATACAGGGTGTCAGTAAAATTTCTTTCCCAAACCCTCAAGCAACCTGTTGTAACATAAAAATTTTAAACTTTCAAAATTAAAGGTAATTTTAATTTTTCAATTTATTTGTTTTAATTTGTAGTTTAATAACAAATTTGAAATCATAATTTTAGATATAACTTATATTTTAATGAATTAAATTTCATTATTATGGGGGTTGAATTTTTACACTAAAAAGAAGGGGATAATTCATTGTTTGACATAACTTGAAAACATAATTAGAAAGATTATTCTCTATATATTTCATATTATATTCCGATAATTTGGCAACTCAATTAGACTTGTTTTTTTTTCTCCATATATTTGTGCCTATTGAAGGAAAATCGACTATTAATCATAAGGATTTTATCTTGGAGTTGTACAATGTCGAAAGTACATGCACGAAGGAGAAGTCACAAGACTTTAGGACAACAATTTTTGCGACTCTCTTAGGCCAGCATTTCTAACTCTTAGTTTTATTGATATAATATTATAAGTCGCTTATTGTTCTATAACAATTTAAAGTTGTTTAAAGAGATATGTATTTAGACAATTCTTGTTGTGATCTTTAATAAGTTAAGTCATTGTTTATGTTGACTATGATGCTCATTGAAAAATTGAAGGAAAATGAAAAGACGTGAGTACATGATGTACGTGCTTCTAGTTCGCATAATTACATTGCTGACTAAAGATTGATGCTAATGAACCAGTTTATATATCAATTATCCTACATTTGTATGATTGTGCATTTAGAAAAGTAGGAAAATTAGATAGTGCTAAGAATTTAGGAGAAATATTGAGCAAATCGCATATAATCAAATTTTTACCAAATAAAATGTTCCTGATGGAACAACTGTTTCTCTTTTAAGTTAGATCATCTAAAAGAACTTGATGAGAGTTTAGATGTGTGAAATAAAATAGTGCAAGACACTAACAACACTCAAGGTAAAGTATTTTGGTAAGTGTGTATTTTGTACACTTACTTAGGCCATTAAATTGGAGTATTTGTTTGTTAATTGGATGAGTTATAACTTAATTAAGTGTTAATTATTTGTTTAGGTAAAACTTGAGGTAAATTGGTGGAATTGGAATAAATGAAAGAAAAATGAGCAAAAATGAAAGAAATCCAATGTAAGGGACCAAAGTGTAAATATTCAATAGTTGATCCGGATCACGAAACGATGATTAAAGATCATTCATAATCAATTGGATGCAATTGGAGATCAAATGAGTGAAATATAGTTGAAGTATTTTCACAAATCAATTTTCAACAAAAGAAGTTATGTTTCAGATTTTTAGCCTCAACTTAAGACCTATTTTTTAGATAGCAAAATTGTAGTCCTTTGAGTTATCCTTTTAATGTACTTTGAATAACCTCAATCAGATATTAGGAGAGAAGTTTATGACTGAAATACCAAAAGATACTCAGGAATGAACCGACACGAGCCTGAGCGCATGCGAGCAGGCAATTCATGGTGTGCACACAGAGCCCTGATTTCACCAACCCGAGAGACATTTGGACCAATAGCGCCTGTGCGGTGGCTATACCCAAGAGACCTATTTTCTGACTCTTGAAAATAAACACATTGAAAAATTCTCTCGTACCTCTTCATACACAATAATATTATCAAATTCATTAAGAACAAAATGACATTTCATTACTTTTGAGAGAGAAGATCAAATCCTAGCGTGGAATTGAAGACAATTACATCAAGATTTTGAAAATTCAACATTGAAATTGAAGATCAAGAATTCATATATTCTTTCATGATCCGAGTGATGATTTTCAATTATTATTCTTATAATTTATTTAAAAGCATGCTAGGCTAGATATTTTTTGTATTGAATAAATATGAACTCTATTTGTTATTTGTTTTATTTCAAGACTATTGGTTTAGTTTATTTCTTATGTTTCTTAATTAATTTTTTCATACCCATTGCATTATTTAATTGATTGACCACCAGTTAGATAATTAGTTGCTTGTTGTAGCGTTGAGAAACTTACAATAAGTTTAGAAGGTGGCAAAATTAACATATGTGCAATAGATGTTAGGAATAACATTTATCACATGTGCAATCATATAGATAATCCAAACTTCAATGCATTTTAATTATTTGAATTTGGGCTAGGAATAGATTCGGGGCGCGGTAAGGATGGATTTAATTTGTCTTCAAAAAGAAAATTATATATCATAACTTTATCGATTATTAAGAATGCATGAATAGAACTATATTACGAATTAAGAATTGAAATAGATAGCAATAGACGAATCTGAAATCCAATACATTCATCCATAATTTGATTAAAAAAAACATTTACAGCTTTCTTAGATTAATTTAGGACAAATCAAATAAAAAACTCTTTTGTGTTACATAATTCGAATTTCATATGAAACTAGAAAACTTGAATTGAATATATTCCCTTTGAGACGATACTCTCAACTCACTAAATCTATTACTTGTCAACTATCTCGTATGCTTGCGAGTTTTGCACGTATATACCTAATTATTAAAAATCAATCACACTCTTAAACTCCATACTTGAATTTGCTAGAGAGACTAAACATGCCATTAAGTATGGTATGGATAACTTGACCCTGACATAGTTATCAATTCCTTGAAAGTTAGAGAACTAGAGCTTAAATCCCTTTACATGTAACAATAATATGACTGAAGGGCCAGTTACTAGAAGAAAGAGTACTACTAGAGACAACCGCCATGAAAAACACAATAAGATGGATAAGAGTAAACATAAATCTAGAGATAATGAAAAAAAAAGTATGAGTGTTGTAAGCTATAAATTTCATCAAAGATTGACAAAAGGGAAAAAAAAGATAATAACAAAGAGCAAGGAAATGTGACTGAAGTATCTACTAATGATCTTGATGAGGTATATGTACACTCATCAAGAATGCATGGCCAACACGCACCCAAAGTGCCAATGGTAATTGACTTAGAACAATTGTTAGACATAGCAATGGTCCCAATGATTTTAAATATTGGTCATGTGAGTTATCAAATTTGAGGACACATTTTTTTATGTTTTACACCCGAATAAGCATATTTGTTCAAAGGGGATTGCACCTATAAAATTCTACAGGGCTTTATGTTCACTCATATTTTATGAAAACCCTCAGCTAGAGAAGGGATGGATAGATGGAGATTGCATGCATTGTGAGAAGATAGGGGGGAAAAATCAAATGAAAGACCAATGTTCTCATGTATAGGATTTTCTTTCATGTCTTTTATGTTAAAATTAAGATAATGAATTTACATGATTATTTGTGTTTGAGTTTTGACTTTGTTGGGGCATGAAATTAGATTTTGATATAAGTCCATGATTTGATATTCATTAAATTATATTAGTATGATATGTTAACATAAGTTTTGACATGTATTTGGACATGTGAAACGTAAAAAAGATCTTTTTATCTTTTGTTAGTGGTGTTTGAAAGTCCTATGAGTCCCTTTGTAATGACCCATGTCTCTATATCCAAACCATAAGCTTATGTACTATCCATCTTAGGTGGGTCCATGCCCACTTACCCTCTCACGATTTTTTATCGCGTTCCCCAGAATTTGAACCCAAAACCTTTGCCTAATGATAGACTTAAGTTGAATCCTGGTGCCAATTGATTTTTTTAACAACCGAGGTCTCTATACCCAAATCGTTAGTTTACGTACTGACCACTTTGGGTGGGTCTATGCCCAATTACCCTATCATGGATTTCTATCGCGTCACCCAAGATTCGAGCCCAAGATATCTGCCAAATGAGAGACGATATGTGTATACAGACCTGACTCATTACACCTAAGACAAATGACTTTGGAATCAAGTCTTTTGAAAGTCAGTATGATAAGTTATACCCACGTAGTGTGTTTAGTGAACCCAAAAACAACTTTTGGCATATGTTTGAGTATCCATTTGAGAGCCTAAATGATGTTAGAAAACTTTGAAATTCACCATGTTGTACTTCAATGAGCTTAGAAAATACTGTACAAATTTCATAGAATTGTAAATTCGAGTAATGGTCCACTTAAGCTTGAAAACGTAAGCTAGCCTTCATTTTAGTTCTATTTTATTCAACAAACTAAAGCTAACTAACTTAAATCTTTTGTTTTTCATTAATTGTTGGAACTTTTAATAGTAAATGATACTACCAAAAATCCTACATTTTGATTTCTGAGCTTGACGAATGATAATGAGCACAAACGGTACCTAAAACAAAGGCGTCGAGGTGTGTCCTTGTTGCCCATCGATGCTTAAGTCAGAGATAGAGAATATCTAAAAGCTTGGGTGCTGAAATTGTATGTAAAACGTACCTGAATAATGAATTTTGGTGTTGTATTTATAGAGGTAGGTATCCCATTTTCTGGTTAGACTTGGTTTACTACGTGTACTTTATCCCTAAGAATCCTACATGAGATGAGTATTCTACTGCCCCTGTAGATCTTATCATGTTTGACTATGACACTCAGCGATATAGGCTTTTTCTAGACCTAAGAGTCTTTACTGGAGGTATTTGAATAGACTTCAGATTCCTAGAATGTTGAATCAGTCCATGCCTGAGGAAAACTTTTTAGTTCACCTAAGGAAAATGCCTGAGGACACAAAAATCATGAAATCCCAAGGACATATCCCAAGGACTCCGTCACCATGTCACCGTAAGTCATTTTATAGTCCTCGAGATACTCGAGGACTATAGCATACCCGAGGACATTTACTCCAATATAGTATGTACCATTCCTTGAGACTACGAAGCTCGAGCGACAATAAATGCCCATATTAGTGACCCCCGTGCGTACATTCTTAGAGCTCGAGCGTGGGGATAGATGCACAAAGGTCGGGCATTATATATTGAACCTAGAGATAGGTCGAGGACATAACCCTAAATGATTGCTCAATGGTCAGTGTGAAATTGGAAGGTTATCGAGGATTCTTTGATGTGTAACACATGTCAAAATGAATGGTAAAACTTCTTCTGCAAGATCGAGCTCAAGTACATTCCTAAGAAACTTTTTGGTGTCGGTTAATTTTTAAGGTAAGCTACGAGACTTAAGTTATTTTCTTAGTTGTTATTAAGAGATGTCGAGTAACGAGGGCTTTGGTAGTTCAAGCAGTAGTGAAGACATAGGAATGTCGATGATTTCCATGGTGGTCCTCTTAGATGCTCGACCTAGAAACCATGGTAACATCGAGCTTAAGTTTCCCGACGATCCATGTAGGTTTAAAGAATACTTAGCTATGGCTACCGCTTGAGAGTTCGGGCTAATGCCTAATGGTGATATTAGGTCTTCTAACCCCGAGAATAGGATAGTGCAAGCTTGGGATTGAGAGTTTGTCATTTTTAGGGATACTCTGAAGGTTGGGTTTAGGTGGCCCTTGCACCCCTTTTTTGTAGGTTTGTTGATCGAGCACTCCATGTGCCCAGGTCAGCTAGTGTTCAATGTATGGGGGATGCTCATCTATTTCTTTATTGCCCGCCTTTACTTAGGTATCAAACCTTATCTCAACCTCTGTAGAATGGTGTTCGAGCTTAAATAGCTCTCCCAATATACCTACTTTGCCTATCTTTCAACTTGAGGTAGGTTCAGGTTCCCGAGCATGCCAAGCTTATTGAAAAGTTGGAAAGATAAGTGGTTTTAAGTAGTGACTCAAGAACCTGACCTTTCCTTTTGGTTGGGATGGGGGATCACCGATGCTACTAAGTTTTGTGAGGGTCAGGCCTACTTTGAGTCATTAGAGCGGGATAGGAAGATGCTCGAGGAGCTCGATCCTTTGATGCCGGACATGAATGCCATCACTGAGGATGAAATCTTAGACCTTGCTGATGTGAGAGGTTTAGAGGATAGGGCTTTATACTTTAGCTTCTCGTGCTCATACCCCTGGATGTCTTGATCGAGCTTATAAGCTGCATTGTTTTTAAGAAAAAATGTCTTTCGACCCCTCAGCTCTTTGCAAATTTGTAAACTTGTAAGCCAAAGCACCTCAGCCTGTAGCCTTGATGAAGGGAAAGAAGAGACCTAGGGTCTCAAAATGTGAAGAAACATTGAGGGGCTTGGCGAGACCTCTCAACCACAATGCCCACTCGACCACCGACCTCATCACCTAGGGAGCTTCCTCCTCGTCGTACTCCCAAGGTCGTAGACCTCGAGGACAATTCATACCATCAGTGGCCTCAATTATTAAGGACTTTGAGCATTGCCACTTGGTCTCAAGCATAGTGGCAAAATATCGAGGTGATGTTGGGTTCGAGGAGGGGATGAAGGCCCTCGAGTTCCTCACTTTGAAGGTAAGAACTATAATGTGTTCTGAATTTGTTTATGTATTTCTCTTGACATTAACACGTGCTCTTTCTTTTGACACACCCTGAGCGTAGCCCTAGGCCTCTCACTACAAGGGATGGATGAGTCTTATAAAATGGCTGGGCTAGTGGAGACCATCGATCTCAAGGACAAGAAGCTTACTTATCTGAAGGTCGAGCACGAGGCCATTTTGAAAGAGCGCAATGATGCCAAGAACTAGGTGAAGAGGGCTCGAGTGGAGGTGGGGGCAGCCAAAGACGAGGGTGAGGAGGTAAAGCTCAAGCTTGAGCAAAAATATAAGAAATATGAGGCAAAGCTGAGTGAGACCAGAGCCCAGGCTTGGGAAGAGTTCAAAGTGTTCGAGGAGCGCGACAAGCTCCAGGTTGAATACACATCGGGGGCATATCTTCATGCATTAAAGGAAGCTCGAGCCTTTCTTCCAACTAAGCTTTCCAGTATATAGCCCAACGACTTGAAGGCCATGCCCGATATGGCGGAGAGCCTCGAGCTATCTGTGTTAGAGGATGCCATTAATGAGGATGACAAGAACGACATCGGTTAACGTAGAGGCCTCTGACCATGCTCCTGAGGACTTAGATTAAGACATCCTCTATGCCCCATATCCTTGTTTTGTTGATGAACTGTAAATTTCAAATTACTTTGTCTGACGGCATTGGCTTTAAGCTTTAATTTTGCAAGTACATAGCTCAATTGTATGGACCTTTTATTTTAATTATGCTAATTATATGCTCGAAGTATATTTTTGTATATCTTTATCTCGATCATTTTATTGTTATCTAGCACAACGGCTAATTGGAACTGTCTACTTTGGGTTTGTGCTCGAGCTTTTAACATGGTTTCTAATAGTCTTTGGCTCGACCCAGCCTAATGTGGCTTGACTTTTAACAAGTCTTAGGCTCGACCTTAGGTTCGAGCTTAGCCCAGAGTAGTTAATCTCAAGCTTTGAGGTTTGGCTTTAACCAAGTCTTTGGCTCAACCTTGAGTTCGAGCCTAGCCCAAAGGAATTAATCTCAAACTTTGAGGCTTGGGTTTTAACCAAGTCTTAGGCTCGACCTTGAGTTTGAGCCTAGCCCTATGGCAATAATTATTCCCGATCTATAAAAGCGAGGATATTGCTGAAGTGTTAGGCCCGACTTTTTTCATTTGAGCTATCAAATCTCGAGGACATATCTTCTCGAGGATTATTAAGTCCGGGAAAGAAAACTTTATAATGGTCGTACTCGAGGACTACGTGTGCCCCTAGCTGTTTATTCATGACAGGTCTTTAGAGCCCCTACTTGTGACAGGTCTTTAAGGTGGTGCTTGCTCGTGATAGGTCTTTAAGGTGCATGCTCATGATAGGTATTGAAGGTGCCTAGTCGTGACAGGTCTTGAAGGTGCCTGCTTGTGACAAGGCTTTAAAGTACAAGTCTTTGGGGTAATTTTTGTTAGGTCTTACCCAACTGCTACTTTATATAAAATTTCCTATGCTCTAAAATAAGTATGGGCTCGTAGACCTTGACACATGAACTAATAAAAAAATGCGTGGGACGTGCAAGCCCAATTAAAAAGTAAACTAACTAAAAACAAGTGTATTGGGGCTCTGTTGTTCGCTCTCTAGCATTTGGCTCCAAATGCCTCATGGTGGGTAGGCTAACCTCTATCAAAATTGTAGCTTCTAACCTAAAAGCTAACATAAATGGGGCCTCACTTGTTGTTATCTTATGCGAAGTCCTGTAAGTCCATAGAATGGAGGGTAACTCACCGGGCCAGTTACCTTGATCACCTTCAATCCTAGTACGAAGTTCTTGCAATATAATTCGATTAGTTACTTCTACAAGGCCATTGCTCTGAGGGTGTGAGACCAATGTTAGGCGTTGATCTATCCCAAGGTTGGTGCAAAAATTCTTGAACTGTCTATTATCAAATTACATTCTGATGTCAATGATGAGCACCTTGGGTATCCGAACCTGCATACGATAGACCTCTAGACGAATGATCTCAGCTTCGGCATCGAGATAGTTGCTAGGGGTTTCGCTTCAGTTCACTTGGTAAAATACTCTCTGCCACAGTAACAAACTTTAATTGCCCTCTTTCCATTGGAAAGGGGCCGATGATGTCAACTCCCCACTGTTCAAAAGGGGTCGAACAATGTATGGGAATGAGCTCTTCAGCAGGAGTATAGATGACGTTGCCAAACCTTTGGCACTTATCACATCTTCTCACAAAATTTAAGGCCTATTTCTTCATGGTCGGCCAATAGTACCTATAACTTATAAGCTTGAAGGGTAGAGCTCGTGTTCCTTGATGATTATCGCATATTCCTTCATGAACTTCTGGCAGGGCCTGTGTTGATTCTGAGGGCCTAAGATACCTGAGGTATGGAAGTGTAAAGCTTCTACGAAAGAGAACTCCTTGGATAATGTAATATCTTGGTGCCCTTGATCGAACACTCCTAGCTACTCTTGGGTCATCAGGAAGATTCCCATTAGTTATAAATTCAACTATGGGGTCCATCCATGAGGGCTCAATATCGATGTCCATGACACTAGATTTCTGGCCTACACTAGACTCTGTTACCATTCTGATGTGGACTGACCTGTCAAGTCCATCCACTCCCATGAAAAGGAGTATTGACAATGCATCCGTTTTACCATTTTCGGCTCGGGCAATTTTCAGAATTTCGTAATCTTTGAAGTGTCTTCGAAGATCATGTACTTTTAGATAGTATAAGCTCATCTTCTCATCCTTTCTTTCGAATGACCCTTTTATCTACCCAATCATGAGTTGTGAATTACTAAAGAGCTTGCGTGTTCAATTCCAAGGCCATTGGCCAGCTCCAGAGTGATGACGACAGCCTCATACTCAGCCTCATTGTTTGTGGCTTCAAATTTGAATCGTAATGCACACTGAATTTGGTCAGCTTATTTGGACAGCTAATTATGATCCCAACACCCGAGCCCGAGGAGTTTGATGCCCCATCAACGAATATTTCCCAAGTGTTTGCCTTAGTGGTCAAGATATCCCCTAGCCCCCAAGGCCTCGGGGTGAGCTTTGCGATAAATTCTGCTAATACTTGTCTTTTAATAGAAGACCGGGCATTGAACTCTATTGAATTTACCAAGTTCGATCGTCCACTTCAACAATCTTACCGAAACATTAGGTTTTTGGAGTATCTGTCTGAGTGGTTGGTCTGTGAGCACTACGCTCGGATGTGACTGAAAATATTACCATAGTTTTCTTGCGGCCATGACTAGAGCTAGGGCGAGTTGTTCTACCAATGTATACTTTATCTCTGCATCAAGCAATACCTTGCTCACATAATAGATGGGTTGTTGAGCTTTCTTAACCTCCTTGACCAGAATGCTGCTCACTACATTTTGAGATATGGCTAGGTACAATTACAAAGTATCGCTAGGCTCGTGCTTTGTGAGAATTGGAGGAGTCGCAAGTGTTTGTTTGAGTTCTTGAAGAGCTCTTTCACATTCCTCATTCCAATTAAAACTCTGATTGTCCCTAAAAACTTTGAAAAAGGGAAAATACCTATCTGCTACTCTAGACATGAACCTGTTCAAAGTGGCGACCCGACTTGTCAGCTTTTGAACCTCTTTCTTGCTCCTAGGTGACTCCATAGATACTATGGCTTATATCTTTTCTGGATTTGCCTCAATCCCCCTATGCATAATCATAAAGCCCAAAAACTTTCCCGAGGCCAACCCAAAAGCACACTTTGCTGGGTTTAATTTTGTTTTATACCTTCGAATTGTGGATAACACCTCCTCAAGGTCGGCGACGTGCTCATTCATGTGCTTACTCTTGACCACCATGTCATCGACATAGGCCTCAATGTTTTTCCCAATCAAATCAGCGAAGACTTTGTTGATAAGCTTTTGATAGGTTGCCCTTGCATTTTTCAAACACATGACCTTGTAGCAATATATGGTCGAGTCAGCTATGAATTATGTCTTCTCTTGATCTTCTTCAGCTATAAGAACTTGACGATAGCCCGAGAATGCATCAAGAAAGCTATACAACCTGTGGCCCGAGGTATTGTGTACCAAGTTATCAATCCGAGGTAGGGGATAACTGTCTTTTGGACACGCCTTATTAAGATCTGTAAAGTTAATACACACCCTTCACTTGCCATTAGCCTGCTTGACAAGGACAACGTTGACAAGCCAATCTGGATACTGAACCTCCCTAATAAATTGACCATTAACAAGTTTATTGATCTCCACGTATATTACCTCCCATCTTTTTGGCGTAAATTGTCTCTTCTGTTGCTTCATTGGTTGGCCCCTGGTCTTATGTTGAGTTTATGAACCACCACATTGGGGTCTATCCCCGGCATGTCATCAACCTTCCATGCAAAAATATCAAGGTTGTGGGATAAACATTTGATGAGTCCGTCCTAGAGAGCGGCGTCAAGATCCCGACCGATGGTCACTTTTTTACCGAGCACCCTTGGTCTTACGTTGAGTTTATGAACTACCACATTGGGGTCTATCCCCGGTATGTCTTCAACCTTCCATACAAAAACATCAAGGTTGTGGGATAAGCATTTGATGAGTTTGTCCTAGAGAGCGGCGTCAAGATCCCGACCGATGATCACTTTTTGCCATGCTCGAGCTTGACCTCTACCAAATCTTCAACTGGGACAAGTCTCTTCTGATGCTCAAGCTTAGGTGTGGATAACTGCATGACATTAATGCTCAAACCTCAAATGCTAGTAATATAGCACATCCTCGCTACTATCTGACCATCTCGAGCTGGTTAGTGAAAATACCCATCTTCGTATAGGCATCTTGGAACAATACATTAGCTGCACTTCCATTGTCCACCAATATCCTTTTGACTTCAAAATTGGCTATTACAGCACTTATGACTAAGGCATCATCATGAGGAAATGTTATGCCCTCTAGGTCATTTAACCCAAAGGTAATGTCCTCCATGTTGTCGAAAGTGGTCTATTGAGCCGAGCTGTGTTGCCGAGCATATTGTTTGCATCCATTGTTTGAATCTCCACCCAATGATATTCCATCAACTATGATGTTCATTGTACCAGCCGTGGGTTTGTTACCTTCTCCTAACTTTGGGTTCCTCATCTTATTGTGATCATTCCTGGGACATTGATCTTGCCCGATATATTTCTTCAAGAATCATCTCTTGATTAGTACCTCAATCTTCCTTGTAATGTTATCAACTCCTCCATCATATACCCATGATCCTTGTAATAGTCACAATATTTACTCTTATCCTTGGTCTCCGAAGGAGATCGCAACCTAGGAGACCATTTAAGCTCTTTCATATCTCTGATCTCCATCAGTATGTTGGTCCTAGAGGTATTCAGAAGTATGGATAGCCTAGGTGGTACGTCTTGCTTCTATTTGCCTCAAGCATGATCTTGTCATAAGTTCAGCTCATGTGGCCTCTAAAGTTGGGGCTTCTCGGAGCTTGGGCTAGCTTTCATTGCCTCCTCCATATTGATGTACTTCTCTCCTCGGGTGAGGAGCTTAGTCACTGACTTTGGTGGTGAAAGCTTCACACCTTACTCCATATGTTAGAGCCGAAATAGCTGTTGTAATGTGAAGGTCAGGTATATGTTACCTTTTTTTGTTGAATCTCATCATGAAGTTACGTAAGGTATCATTCGGGCCATGTCGAAGCTGCATGAGAGGGCTGCTGTCTTTTTTATGCGCTTATTACTTGCGAAGAAGGCGGAGAACTTATTGGCAAGATCTAAGAAAGATGCTATCAAATTAGGCTCTCTGTGGCGACCCAATCCTTGGCAGCATTGGTCAAGGTTTGAGGAAAGGCCTTGCACATTACTAGGTCAGGTGCAACTTGTAGGTTCATGACTTCTGTGTACATATTGAGGTGGTTGATGGGGTCAATGGTCCAGTTGTACTCCTTTATGAGGGAGAATTTGAACCTGTCAGGAAGTGGATTAGAAAGAACCTCTGGTGGAATGTTGTGTTAGGGATAAACCATGTCGTTCCCTGGGTATTCTGCAAAATTCTAGCCATAATCCCATTTTGTATGATCTGAGCGAGTTCGCCTGAGTTTATGGTAACCAATCTCGAGGCCGAGCCTAGTGGTGGTATGCTCGAAGCCCCAGATCCACCATGGACATGGGCATCACGTACATCCCGAGCTCGAGCATTAGCCATGAAACCCCCTTGTTCAGCCAGGATAAATTCTTGCACTGGTGCCGGAGCCGGATGAGTATTTCTTTGACTTAGTAGCTGAGTCAACTGATAAATGTATTTTGTACACTTATCTAGTACATTAAATTAGAGTATTTGTTAGTAATTTGAATAAGTTATAACTTAAATTTTATGTTAATTAAGTTTGTTAGGTTGAACTCAATGCAAATTCGTAAATTTGGAAGAAATGAATGAAAAACATGCAAAAATAAAGGAAATCCAAAGTTTGGAGACTGAAGTGTAACCATTCAATAGTTGATTTGGACCACAAAATGATGATCAAAGATCATATAGGATCAATTGGATGTAATTGGAGGTCAAATGAGTGAAATATAGTGGAAGTATTTTTACAAATCAATTTACAGCCGAAGAAGTTATGCTACGAATTTTCAGCCTCAATTTGAGACGCATTTTTTGGATAGTAAACATTCGAATTTGAAAAATCTTATTTCAATAGGAATTGTAGATCTTTGAATTACCTTTCCAATGCATTTTGAATAAATTCAATTGGATACAATTAGAGAAAGTCATGACCAAATTAACGAAAGATGTCCAGAGACAAACCTGCACGAGTGCGGGCAATTCATGGCGTGCGTGCATGACCTTATTTTCCCCAACCCGAGAGTCATATGGTTATACGGCACGCAACAGGTATACCGGTGCACGCGCACGGGCATTTTCCGTAGACGAATCTTTAGTTTCCTTTTGCGATTCAAACTCTTTTGGAAACCTAATTGGACGCAGTTTTGACCTATTTTGTGACTCTTATAAATAGAGAACGAG